>JBBPSY010000677.1:0-10561 GCA_038093855.1 Rugiboletus extremiorientalis
TTGTTGTTGTTGCCATTGCCGTTGCTGTCACTGTCATCATCATTGTTCTTGTCACTGTCAGAGTCCTCGTGAGTAGCGGCCTGCATGCTTGTCTTTCCTACTGCCTTGCTGCCCTTCGCTGGCAGAGTCTCTTTTGTTTTGGACTGGCCCTTGCCCTTGCCCTTTGTGGCTGCAGTGGTGGTCTTGCTTGACACTGCATGCTTCTTGTCTGCAGCAATGCCGGTTGTTGCGTGACATGCATCACACTGTTCCTTGGTCTGTTGGCCATCAACAGTGATGTCGAACACCAAGAGAAGCTTCTTCTGGATGCTGATCCAAGGCGGAACAGAAATGTCCTTGAGCTGTAGTTGCATGTTCACAAAGGAAGCATAGTTGTTCCAAATGAGATATACGATCTATGAGCATGTCTTGGCGGTGAGTGATTGATGTCGACAGGGATGGCTGATGGACAGGAGAGATGGAGGGACGGAACTGGGACATACTGCACATATGGCGGATGAACACCGATTTTCAGCAATGTCGCTGTGCCCGCGAATGGCCCTGATTACTGCTGCAGAGGGCGATCCTGGCTTCCAGTACTTGCCTATAATAGGGACCATTTTGATGAATGGCTCCCACCAACAGCAGAACTGTGTGGATGAAGTGGGATACCAAGGGAATGGGAATGGGAACGAAGGGATGTCAGTAGGAATGAACGAAATCAATGCAAACACACAGGGAAGTGGCCAATATCCCGCATTTCTCGACCCCATCGAAATGTGGGACACATGAATAACCAACAATAAACCTTGCAGAGTGAGTGTTGGAATTACACACACAATCCGCATTTCGCATGCGTGTCGAAATGCGGGATTTTGGCGAATGTACTGCAAATAATGGATGTGGAATGGGATGGGGGACAATGCAACATGATAGAAGAAAGAAGGAAAAAACAGAGGTGTGGCACATCTCTTTCAATGCAACATCGATCATGTCCAACATCGTGACCATGTGGGAATAAACACTGTGTGAGAGGAATGGCACTGTGGTCTTTGACTTCACCCTGTCACCGACCTCTATCATGCAGCCCAGGACCTTGACCTTCACGACACACCATTGCAATGATGCAAGCACCTCGCACTCCTTGTCATTGAGTGGCATGTCTGTCTGCGGGATCAACTCAATGACCTTCAGCAGGTCCTTGACCAGCTGGCAGTAGTAGTCTACCACCGCACGGTGCCAGTGGTGCAAGGTTTGGTTTCCGAAGAGGTGTTCAACCAGCATTGTCGCACCCAAGTGTTGCAAGAACACAGCGTCCATGCACTCCTGGACCACATATCCAGCACCCCATGCACCCCACGCACCCGGGGGTGCCTGCAACTTCTGCATCAATGCATAGATCTTTTTCACTTCCACACATGCGTCATCCCACTTGTCCCCCTCCAAATGTGCCATCGTGTGGAGCAGTGTGTCAATGTGTGCCTCATCCATGGAAACAGAATTGAAGCAGTGGAGAACAAGGTCCTCTATCTGTGCAACCATGTATGCGAGAATCTGTGTGCGTGCAAGGGAACAATGACAATGTATGTCAGCAACATCTGTTTGACACACACATAATATGATAAATAATATGATAAATATATGTATATGAAAATCATGACAGGGATGAGGGACTGGGAAAACTCACCCTGCCTGATGTGCTGAGCAGCGTGCTGTGAATCTGACTCAGTTTCATGTCCCGTTTCCCATCAATCATATGAATGCCCATTGGCTTGACGCGCTCCATGAAGTCCCAGATGTACTCCTGGGACAACATGTCTGCACACATCCTCAGTGTTTCCATCATGCCATCCATCAGGTCGACATCCGCATGTGTCTCCTTTTTCACCTTCATCATTCAGAACATATGGATAAGACCCTCTTTGGGGGTCTGTCAATATACATGTTCACTCTGGTTCTCAGACAGATGCAGTCCGAGGTCTATGGTGACCTGCCCTGTAATGGAGGAGGTGTCATTGCACATACATACGTCATCCGTCTTCCATATCATCATCATCACCCACATGATGTCAAACAGCAACACCTGCAAAAGAAAAAAGAAAAAAAAGAAAAAAGAAAAAGAAAGCCGATGGAATGGAAACATAAAAACATACACAAATGTGTTGAGAATGGGGTGGACTGAGATGCGCACCATGGATATGTGAACCACAAACCTGCATTTCATGGGATGTCTGAAATGCGTGAAATGTGACATGTACCTGTCTGTACATGTGCCATGATATGTGGGACCACAAACCTGCATTTCATGGGATGTCTGAAATGCATGAAATGTGACATGTACTGTCTGTCCATTTCAGACCTATTACATGAATAATAATGACCGGCGGCAGCAGCACCAGCACCAGCACCAGCACAAGTAAGCCATGTGTGCCTGCATGATGCCCGCAGAACATGATGTGAAACGACAACGGATCGATGACCACTTACTTGTGTCGTAGAGTACAATGAACCACTGCCCCCTGAGCGCGAGCGTCTCCTGAAGCCCATCACGCTTCGGCTTCTGCGTCTTGTTCTCATGTTGTATTTCCTTGGTGCCCACCGCATCACTGTCCTGTTGCTCCAGCATGGTCCACTCCTTCACCAGCTCCTTGTGCTGCTTCGCAAGCATCTTCGTCCACTGGATCACCACCTTCATTCGGTGTTGCCCCCCTGCAGCGATCAGCATCTGCCGCCCCTTCGCCGCCAGTACAACGTCCAGCAGTGGCAGCTGGTACTTCAGGTTGGACCCTGCTTTGTATGTCTTCATGTATGTTCTGTCCTTCACGTCCACCTTTGACACCACTAGCGGGATGGCTTTCATGTATGAAAACCAGTCTGTGCCCTTCATCAGGAAGGACTGCACCAGCCGACTGACCTGATCCTGTTTCAGCAGCCATGGGTTCCATGTCCCAAAGTGTAGCTCTGCCTTGAGCATGATCAGATCCAGTTGTGCGTATCCAAAGATCGCTTTCTGGGCCTGCTCATCTATGCTCATCTTCTGTTCAACAGACACCTCCAGTCGCCCATCCCTGCTCAGCTGCTGGTCCAACACCAGTGTGTCGCCAACCTTCATCTTCTGTGGGTCGCAAACTCTTGTTAGTGGGCAACCACTTGCTCATCGCGTGTTTTGCTGTGTCCCACAGACCTTTGTCTTCTTCCCGCTGCTCTGTCATACCCCCGCTGCAGCCAGATAATCAATGGATATGGACATGCATCTCATCAGCCTGTCATCACAGCTGTTGCCTGCCTCGACCTGTAAACTGTACATACCTTGTCTGCCATACACACATCTTTGTTGCCACCTCCATTGCTGCCCCCCATAGTCTTTTTCTTCACCATATGTTCTCGTGGGCAGTGTGTTGTTTGAATCAAATGGGTTCCTGTCAATGGTAAGTGAGTGAGCAAGTGAGTGAGCGAGCGGGTTTGGTGTCCTTCTTGTCCATCTCTGTCGCTTTATCTCTTGATCCTATTGGTTATCCGATTGCCCTCAGCCCATGGGACCAGCCCATGTCTGTCCGCATCTTGGACTGTTGCAATATTCTGTGTGTTGTCAGTGTGATGTTTCATCAAACACTCCACGCCCCACGTGAACAACAACTTGCCTTTACCATACCAGTACTGGAAAGTCCGCCTGGCGATTGCGTGTCCTTCTCCTGCATTTCCTGTGTGAACATCCACATGTGTGACACTGTGTGTTGCAACCTCAGGATAAACCCTAGGCTACACCACTAATAACAAACTTAACAACTTAGGATGGACAAGTGAACACGATGATTTATGAGGGAAATCAACAGAGAACTTGACTGAAGTTCTCTGGTGGGCTCGATTGGCTTATATACCTTTTACATGTTTGTACCTATTGTGTCTAGATCTGACCGATAGCGTACTGGGTATAGTAATATGACAATCAGACCACTCTCTAAATACTACGTATAGTAATGCGCAGCAGTACACAGGAATCCGCAGTTGCGCAGCAATGCGCAGTCCGCAGCATTGCGCAGCAATGCATAGCCTAGACGGACATTAAGTATAGCCTCGATGACTCGACATGAGTCAGAGCGGAAATTAAAAGAAGGCATAGCCTCGTGATAGAAGAGATGCACAGCCGAGCACAGCGCGGAGATAAAATAGAAGTAGAAGCTGTGTCGAGGGTTTCTTGAAGTGCATCTGTAGAGTAATTAATCATAAAAAGGTACACCGGAGTAAACAAATGAAGGGAATTGACTAAGTGTCGATCCCTGTTGTGAGCAAGGCTCATTATCGTCGAATGGTAAGGTTTATCGTAGTTGTAGCCCGTTGGCTAGGGATCATAAGGGCGTTACTGAGCGTTGACGTAGGTTATATGCATAGCGATGAGCGTATTAAGTCAAAGGTGAAGATGTAGTGTAGGCGACGATGCATAGAGTATCGTTGGTGAAACGAGAATCGCAACACTGTGTGCAGCCTGATGTGACGATCTCCTGTCGTCATTGCTGCAAACGCAAGTGTTATGGTACCAAAACAAAACAAAACAAAACATTCAAACTCCACAACTTTATGTAAACACCCTATTTTCCGCATTTCCTAGGTCCCCAAAAATGCAGACCACATGTGTTTTGATCGCATCATGTCGCCCTTATCGTTATCTGTCCATCATCAATCTTATCTTTACTCCAGTCACAGCCATTGCTGCTTTTATATACATTTATAGTATAGTCTTGTCGTCCAATTTGTCATCCGTGTGAATGTATCAAACACACCCTAGTTCAACTAGATCTCTTTGCTTTCAGTGCTGCTTGGGCCACTTTTCACCCTACTTGCATCCCTTTTTTGTCATACTCTTGCCCATCAACATTAAAACCACATGTACTATGTATACTATCCTGTACTATCCTGTACTATACCTATACTACTAGACACTCTCCAACGTCGCAGCCAAACAATCCCATCCCTCACTTCACATAGCACAATCCCAGGCTGAGGCAACACTACTACTCTACTCTAAGCGTCCCAATGCAATGTGTACAAACCACAGCATAGTCACTAAAGAATCTGCAGTACTACCACCACCAAAATAAGGTCCTGCTTACGTAAGCTACTAGTGACTTGAACCCATACAAAACATGTTCCAACACCATCCTGCAACACCAGGGATCCATGCAAAGTGTAGCACAGCACAACAATGTGATCTGACAGCAAGCCAGAGAAGATATACCGCAAGGCCAGCATGATCACAACACAGCATCGCCTGAGTGCAGGGCAACACAATCCAATGCAAGCACAAGATGGTGAGATAGTAGCAAGACAGCACACAATGATCACCACAGAAGGGCAAGATAGATATGCCATGATTCAAGAGCAAGATTCCACCATGCAAGGAGCTAACAGTCACATCATCCTTCAGAAGTCACAGGTTCAGGTCCTGCATCTCAGCTGCAACTGCCACAAGCAGCTGCAGAAACAGAAACACCTACAACCAACTAATATAGACACCCTCACTGATCATACCCTGACACTGGATCTCTTCAGTAGAGGCACACTCCCCTGGTTGTAGTATTCCACTGCTGACACTGTATGCAGCACAGTTCAACTTATATAAGCAAGGTTAAATTTGCTGTGTCACATCACACAAATCCTGTGCAGTGGAAGTATACAATAGAGTGCATCGTCAAGTGTTACATCCACACTTAGCCTATGTACTTTGATCACAAATATAGAGCTATAAAATCCCACTCATACTTAGAATAAAGGAGTGCAGTGAAAGTATACAATAGAGTGCGTCATCAAGTATTACATCCATACTCAGCCAATGTACTTGTATCATATGGTGCACAGGGCCAAAAAGTATCAGCAGGAACAGGGAACATAGACATACAGATGATTTACTGTGCAAGCTGTCAGGGCATCCACACTCACTAAATCCAACGCTTGTCTGGTCTGTCAAATAGACCTTCACTCCTTGCCACTCTTTGTAGGACTTGACAAGCATGCATGCTCCAATACCTCCACCAGGAATCTCATACATCCACATTTCTGATACCTACTCACATCCCTTGACCCTGTGCACTGTACAATACAATATAATTATATAGCTTACCACATCCACATCCACATTACTACACAATGCTGCATATCATATACCTGCCTTCTACTCTTCATTCTCATTCTTTGTCTTTCCCCTGTAACTTACTGCCTTTGCCAAAGTACTCATATCAAGAGCTATATACTCTCTCACTTAACAATTACATATCTCAGTCCATTGTTGCATACAATGACCAAGGTAATAACTCTCTCATTCTCTGCATCACTTTCTAACTAACACTATATGTGGTCCTCCTACCAGAATAAATACTGTACATATATACTCCATCATCATCCACAGTAACAGAGCCCTCCTGCTAGTTGTAATCCTGTATACTCTCTTTGTCTCGTTCCATGCACAGGATTATCTTTCTTTTCCCTCTTTATTTCTCCCCATTTTTGCCTCCTGTCAGATATTATTCCAAATATGGTAGCTACTGATTACATAAGCAGTAGTTACATCAGACTACACTACCTTCAGTATTACTTAGTGACTTACTGAGTATTTCACACCTACTGTCTGCTTTTATTTCCTCTGCATTTATTTATTTATTTATTTGTCACACATTCATTCTGGCACATATCCTGTACAGCCTGTGCTTGGTCCACTCCTTTATCCCATCTCCTCATCCTGTCTCTGCAGCAAGCTGTTTCCCCTTCTTTTCCTGGTCAGAGTTCATACTGTATATCCTTGTCATACATGGTATATACTATGCATGATGCATTTGGTCCCAGAGAAAACATGTGTTGACATGTCTTTCTATATGATGTTCTGCCACACTAAGAGACACTGCACATGTTCATAGGTCTCCAAATTCACACCAGATACTCTTTGAAAATGGCTTTTTCTCTCTGATGTGATTTTATTTTATTTTTAAAACAAAAACATACCAGTTCTGACAAGGCCCATTTGGAGCATTTCATAGAGTGGCTGAAATGCGGAAAATGACATATTTTGAGGCTATTTTTGTTGCAATTTGATATTGTAACACTTAGTAATCAAGGACATATCACGAAAGATAGTCGCATGCGAAGGCATTGCCTGACGATTATCAGTACAGATACAGACTACGATGGTAGCCGTCTATACTTCACGACGTATCTCTAAGAGAATCCCCTAGAAGATAGCACGTGACCGTGGGAGTTCTCATATTACATAATATATAAGCATTTACCTTGTAGCATAGCATACGACGGCCAACGAGGCCCATATGAACCATTACATGTAGCCTTACGTATATATCTCAGATACACGGACATTAAGGATCTTGATCAGATGAGATGGTATCTTAATAGATCCACATCTAGATCAGATCTAACACGATCATTACGATATAGGAGGTGGAGACGCCACTGATGTACCCACGGGTGACATTCCCAAGGGACGGCGTTCTCACACAACGGACATTAAAGCCTCATGGTGTACGCACCGTAGATAGTTATCTATGACGTCATGCCCTAGGACCACGTAGGTCACTGGGCATTCCCTTATGTAGATTAGTACACTTATGTAAGCCTACGGGCTCTGTAGCTATATAATGAAGACCACAAGATGGTCTAAGCTCTCTAGCTTAGTCCTCTTGTTATTCTCCCTGTTACGGTAGAGCGGCCCCCTACCCCTTTTTCTTCCTTCATCACTCATTGGTACAACACCTAACCTTACTTAACCTACGATTTCTCCAGGCGAACCCTTAACCATAGGGTTAGCCATCTACTTACCGCTTACCTCAGTACCAGTGAGGTTGATACTTCTTTATCTTTGTTTACTTATGCTTTCCTTTCTGCGCCACTGCCCAGAGCAGTGTCGCCCTTTGTCCTTCCCTGGTTCCCCTCGGCCTCCACGGCTCTGCGGGAACCTCGGACTTCCATTCTTGTCTTTAGCGCATGCCAGCCTCATTGCTGCTGTGCACCCCTTTCGTCTGGCATGCTTGCATGCCCCCTTTGTCAGTTCGCACTCAACCTCACCATTGAGGAAGTGCCCCCTTTCTTCTTCCAGCGTGTCCTAGAAGGATACACTGGACCTTTTCCTCTTCCAGCAGATACATAGCCTTGGTCCGTGCTAGTGTACAGCCACCTGTGTACGCTATATAAACCTTGGTGGAACCAGCTGGAAACCCCAGCTAGTTCTACGCAATCCACGCGTATCTACTGGCATCCAGAGAGCTCGCCCTGTCTTCGACAACCTCAAGACTTCGCTTACTCTCTGTGGTCTAAAGGTCGCCCTAAGACCTGCTTGCAAGAGTTCTGGACTTAGGACCGTAGACTTCCGCATCTACATTGTCCAGTGAAGTCCCGACGACAGCTATCTCTGCGGCTTGCCACTGAGATACTGTGTGCGTCGTAACACTCCCCAGAATAGCCGAGTTACTAGACTCAATCCATTCATTTATCTATATTCTCTGGCGACGTCTTATTGCTGTTGCCTATCTGTCACTAGGTTCTATCCCTAGTATGATTGGGTTGCAACAATTTTTATCACCCTGGCCAAACATGTTGTGTGCAACACATGTTTTCCACATTTCATAGATCATTGGAAATGCAGAAATTGTATCTTTTTGCCTTTCATGGGTATGTTTGAAGGGTATAACAACCATGTGACACAAGATGTTTGCACTATACTATGTCTGCATTGATGAAATCCTGAGATGTGTGAAGTGTATCATGTTGATGATGTATATGAAAGTGAATGATACAGACAAATCCTTGTGCATATTCACTGGGATGTATCACTTTAACATGAGCATTATTATTATAAGTGTTGTACAGAGAGACTATGGCTTCAATAATTCTCTGGATTACATATATGTGTGTAGCATACATATAAAGTATGGTATTGCAGCAGTAACCTTTCAAACAGAATACCAACCTGCATTTGAAGTACACACTATTGCCATGCCATTCTTCAATATATTATCCACATTTCAAGACATCACTGAAATGCAGAGGATACTACACACACTTGATATGCCATGCTATGCTGTGGTATTGTCCGCATTTCAAAACATCACTGAAATGCAGGTGATACTGCATACACTTGATATACTATGATGGGATGTTGTTATCCGCATTTCAAGATATCACTGAAATGTGAATGATAGTATGTACATTCTCCATGTTGTGACTTTGTCCACATTTCAAGATATCATTGAAATGCAAAAAGTATTCCTTCAAAAGAGGACCTAACTCCAGGTTAACCCTAACTGAATTACAAAAAGTGCATTGTATGATGCTTGCCAAACAGGCCAAGCTGGCTGACATTGTTATGTCAGAGACAAACCACCATGAGAGAGACAGAAGACAGTGTCACAATCCTCAATCATCCTACCTCTATGGCTTCAAGTGCTGTTACACTATGGCATCACCTCCTACGTGGATGGCGCAGGCATCTGCTGTCTCAAGGACCCACAAAATCAGTGCTGCTGCATTTGTGAACATGACAAGATAGTGTCATCATCCTGAAGACATACAGATGGCAACCATGCCTGGCATCAAAAATGCTGCCAGCATACCCTCATTGCTCAGATAGACAGTCACCAGACAAGCCTGCACCACATTCACAGAAGCTGCAGAGCAGGCCAAAAAATTAAAGGCCACAAGAGAGCTGGGCAGGTTGTCAGAGGTAGAATGACTACAGAGTGCACTACAGTCTTTCCAGCATCGCTGCTGCTTCTGTCTGGTCCACAAGTTGTCATTCAAGAACAAACCACAGAATTACAAGCTCATCCACTGTGACACCCTGGAAACTGGTCTGGCTGTTGGATGTGGTACTTACATTGACTGGAGAAAGAAACTCCAGTATTGCAAACATCACTCCAAGATTTGCTTCATATGTCACATCCCTCAGATCAATGATGCTCTACATCCCCTCTTTGTCAAGTCCAACAATGGAGGCATGGTCAGCTGTACCTATGCAGACATTCTTGCTACCATGGCTTTCATGCTCTATCACCACCATCCTAGACTGTGAAGACAGGCAGAACAGGACTTTGGAGTGGCCTGGGGGCAGGACTGTAGATGTTGTTCACAGAGTTGCTCATGGACATGCTCAGGGCAAACAGTCACAGCAACCTGGTAGATCTCTTTTTGTGGTACATGGAGATGGAAGAAGAGTCCTAGCATAGTTTTGTGATGAACTATGCCAGAAGAAATAAAAATAATAAATTTCATTTCATTTCATTAAAGTGATAGGGCTTACAGCAGAGATGGGAAGCAGGTCTGGTGCAGTTTTGCGATGAACTGTGCCAGAACAGATGGTCATGAAAGTGATGACTGTATGCACTCAAACAAAACAACCAGCATGAAGAGTGACAAAGTCACAGCACCACCAGATCTGTCCTGATTAGGCCAGATTAATGTCATCATATATAAACAAACCCAGAGCCTGTGGCTATGCTAAAACACTCCTTGTTCTTAAACTATCATCTTCCCATTTTGTAACAAGAACAAACAAGAACAAACAAGCAAAAATGACAGTAAGCAACAA
>JBBPSY010000678.1:0-10545 GCA_038093855.1 Rugiboletus extremiorientalis
TGCACGGCATACAGCGTGAAGCTCACCTAAAAATGGGAACGGCACCGTCACAGACAGCACAGGCACTGATTCCGCTTTGCCAGTACATTTCTTCACCCTTGAGTCCAAGGCGTTTTGCGCTCGCACCAGTTGCGATGATAACAGCATCTGCCGTCTCAGGTCCCTCGCTTTCCTGGCCTTCGCGCCAGTACCGGAATGGGCGAGCGGACAAGTCGATCTTGGACACGGTTTCTGTGATGACACGCGTTCCAAATCGTATCGATTGTTCACGAAACTTGTCCATGAGCTCAGGACCCATGATGCCACTAGGGAAGCCAGGATAGTTCTCGACTGGAGTGGGAAATGCGTGAGGAAATGAGATCAGGATGTGACCAAGCGTGAACGTACTCTCAGTGGTCGTGGTGAGCTGACCACCAGCTGCAAAACCGTTCGCCATGAAACCCTCGAAGAGGACGGGGTTGAGGTTGGCACGAGCGAGGTAGACAGCAGCTGTGTGCCCGGCAGGACCAGAACCGATAATGACCTGGACACGTTCATAAGCATAAGAAAACAAGTCCAGTACGGGTTTGCCCATCCAGAGAAAGATACGTACTACTTTAGAATGCATTTTCGTGCTTCTGCGCGCAATTCCGTTTGTGAGAGGCGCCATTTGGGTCACTGTTCGAGATCGAGCTGTGTCTTGCCTGAGAGAGAGTAGAGATGCAGAAGCTGCAGGGAACAATGTCGCCCGAAGGCCTTTTGTAAGTGCTCGGGTGCGTGAAGACAGGATGGCGGAAGATCAGCAACTGAATCAGCAACCCGAAATTGGAGCGATACGAGTCACGTGAACACTAGTAGTTGTACAAATACAGTCACGAGATTGCAACTAAACAGCCCTGGCTGACTGAGAACTTTTTCCAGGAACACCATGGGCGAGAACCTACAATACCGTTCCCACCAATCACACGTTGGCCGCGTGCACAAATGGCGCAGGCAAAAGCAACACTATTGAGGGATGATGTCCCTTGACACTCCCACGGCTCCGTTTCCCAAGCAATCCGATTTATCCATGACTGCGAGGTTCCCAATGTCTCACCTGACACAACCCCCGGTCACCACACTTTACGTGGACGTGTTTGAACGGTGTTAACACTCCAGTCTGACCTAGCATATTGGTTTTGACACCAAAAGGTTGTGCTCACCTCTGGGGAGTATCGCAGCAAAATTAGCAAATTAGCCACAGTCACTCGAGTGCAAAACGATAGTAGAAGGAACACTCTTGTCATCGAAACTGCCACATGTTGCGCTCGAACGTGGGTTGCACGGATGTCACCGCAGTAAATGTGCGATGTTACATCGATCCACTAGCGTAGAAACGGATGGTGCAAAAAAAAAAAAAAAATACAGAATAAACGATTGCATTTCCTGAGCGGTTCCAAAGGCTGACGTACCGCGCTTCCATCATACCCAAGTTTGGGTAAAATCATGCACCCCGCAAGGCTGATTACAATCGGATATCTCCTAGGAATCATGGACGCCAACACCAACATGACATGGCCCGAACTTACGAAGGAAGTAGACACACCTATCGCGATCCATGATGGTTATCAGCCGCGATCGAGTTGACCAGAGTGAAAAGCGTGGCGGTGATCCTCCCCCCAGTTCCTTAAATAAATTGACCATGTAATCCGACAGATAGCATACACGAGCATTGTAATAAAGGGACGACCTACTGTAAACAATCGTTGCTCCAATAACCTCGCAGCGTACTGTGCAAAGGAATTCGTCCGCATACTCTTATGCCACGATGATCTTGCCAGGGTCTGCCACACGCCGCGTTCGCCTCCTGTCCAAAGTTCCATGTCGAACCCTGCTTGCTTCGCCATCTGATACAATTCCCTTGCTGCATAAGCAGTGTATCTTGTTCATCTGTGTGGGGTTAGGAAAGAGCGTCCCAGCGTGTAGCATAATGACCTCGAATGAGCACTAGCGGAAAGGTGAGAACACGTATGAACGCGGCCCTCGGCCTGTCCTACTTACGCCGCGGAGGTGACACAGATGCTCAACGAATATGACATCCCAAGACCAGAGGGCAGATACATTGCAAAGCAAACGGGGATAACTCTTGGAAGCTCCAGTTTGAGATGTGACATGGTCCCAAAGCTGATCTACTAGCCAATAGCCCATGTGCGGTCTGGATAGAAATCTCGGCTTGAGAAGACGATGAACATCAAGGCTTCGAATGCTAGGACGTACCGACGGATTGACAACAAGGCAGAGACGTGAATGTATCATCTATTTTCGTCCGGTCTGTCACACATGGATGCGACAATGAACGCCCCTGCGACGCCCCGCGGAGAAGATGTCACTGATGTTCAATGACGGCGTTCGCACAGGCAGTGTCGCGATTGTTCAGACGAGAGCGAGCGAGGCCACGGAGGTGACACATTGCGCTGCAAGTGCGTCGGGTATGGTATGGCTCACCTGACGGTACATATATAAGAGGGCGAGAAGTAAATATAAGCCCGGCGTTGACTCGTTCACGCATGCCACATAATATTTCAGTCCGAAACAAACCCTAACCTTGGCACAAGGCACGAACGCTGGTGTGTCGTTCCCACCAACGTCGTTCCGTTCCAGCAGCAGTCCCGCGTCCCAGCAGCCATGGAGTATGACAGAAAATCTGCTGTTTCTTCGTTCTACGGTGCACGCAGGTCAATAGACCCCCTCAACGACACATCCACGCCCCCCAGTCCGGGCCACAACCTCCCTCGGGGAGCAGCTCGGCCGCGTGCAGAGTCTCAGTCCTCTTTCTATGCCGACCGTCAATCTCGCACGTCCCACGATCTGCTCACCACTCAGTCTGCAGGGTACAACGCTTCCTCGTTTTTTGCTGCAGGCAGACAAGAGCCGCTGAAAGGTGGTCGTGACGAGGAAGAAGAAGCAGGTCAACCGGAAAACTGGGACGTCTTTGCGGACTTCAACAACACAGGTCCAAGATACAGCACTGCGTTTAATATCGGTCAGCATCAGGAACCTGCGTAAGTGGTCCATACTGTGCGTTCTTTGGGATGTCGTTCATGTCGCAGCGGGCAAAAAATCAGCTATCAACAGTTGCCACCCACAGCGCCTGTCGCTGTGACTAAAGCAGAAGGCATAGATAATGACAGTGCACTCACTCCCCTCGAACTCGTCACAGTCCCTGCTCTTGGGGCTGAGTGGGACCGTTCAGAAATGAAAAAGATGACAAAGTCAGGCAGGAGGGAGATGAAGAATGATGAGCGTCGTGCAAAGTGGAGAGCCTGGAATCGAGGCGAGATCGGTCTATGTGGAACCAAGTGGTTCACGAAGAAGTTCCTTGTGATCTTCGTGTTTATCTGGTGTGCTATGTCAGTGCCCATCTCTTTTCATCCTGTCGATGGTTTAGTGCTTATGCTGTTGCTACATGGTCTCACGACAACAGTATTTCCATCGTACTTGCTATCACTATCCCTCGCGTGCCAGGAGTCTCGTTTTATAGCACCTCTCCGTTGGTCGCCGCTACAGGCAGCTTCAATACATCAATACCCACGGAATTTTCGCGTTCCCCAGCCAACTTTTCCTTTCCCGCTGTTGCTGAGCTTCAGCTCGACACGACCAGCAACATCATTCCCCTCACATTTAATCATATCGATGCTCAGGTTTGGTACCCTGCCAGTAATTTCCAAATTGGCTCAGGCTACTTTGGAAAAACGACACTCCCTGCGCATTCATACCCAATCATCCAAATCCCTCTCAACTTTTCATATATCGCACCGAATGATACGGATCCTACTTGGGTGGCATGGTATAACGCATGCAAAAACCCACAGACGTACACGAGTGGAGTCCGGCCTGGTGAGTCTCGTCCTTGCTTACGCTCATGCGTACGCTGATGCAACCCGGTATTGAATCGTGGTGTTTAGGCGTGAGCTTTGAGATCCTTTTGACGATGGATATCCAAGGTCTGCTGTCCACGAGTACGACATCTGCGCAGGTGAACGCGGCGGCGTGTCCCTTTGAGCTGTCTCTGAACAGCTCCTGAAAAGTGTTTGCATGAGCGATCCCACATTTCTTCTCTAGTCCCTCGCTCTGGATACTTATCTCTAGTTCTTTATTGTGCTACCCCCCGAACATGGGTTCTATGGACATTTATCCTTCTCATTGCAAATCCGCTTATTGTCATCGTTCTCGTTGCATTATGGGCACAGTCGACTATTCCCTTTGCCCGGATACTTTGATTCTCAGCCTACCTTCGTTTACGAGTCGTCGTCGACACGGCGCTTCGCTCTCCTTCGCCCGTACACTCCTTGACGTATGACTTGCTGATACTCTATCGTCTCGCAACACCTTTCTTATTCCCCTGTAAAGAATACGTCGTAATGAACTGCGCGCGGCGCAGCTTGTGCAATAAATGTGCTTCGCAGTGAGCCAACGCCAATAGGCAGTGTCGGGTTGTAGCGAGCTGTCACGAGCGGTCGGAGTTCCTAAGTTGTCCGTGGCCGATGGGTCGGTTACCCGTGCTCATCAATTACTTGACACCTCCGGACGAGGCTCGTCTGAGAAGCGAAGGGCCTTCGTAGTTATAAAAGCAGCCCTTGTCTACTAGATATCCCCAGTTTTCTGCTGTAAAAACACTAGGGCTTTACCTAGTGTCGGACATTTGCGAGGCCCTATTGTAACGGTGACCTATTGTGACGCATGTGGCGATGATATTGCCACATGATTTGTTGATCGCATGTGATGTTACAATATTGTCACAATTGCACTACAATCAACGCTATCATCCCTCTATCAATAACGCTCATCGTCGCCTCTGTGGCCACTACAAGCTATCACATCCTGTCCATATCTCATTGTATATATGCCCAAATCCGGAGCAAAAGGCCACTGTGAGTTCTGTAACAAGGAGTTCAGTACCCATGGCCTTGCAACGCATCAGCGCTTGTGTCAAAAGGTTATGCAAGATCGTCTACAAGATGAGAAGCTGGCGAGGGAGCTAAGAAAGAACAAGAAGAAGGGTAGGTGTGTCTTACCTGATGAACTGCAGCTCACTGTCTTGTAGATGTCTCTATGCCCTGACCATTTGAGTACGGTGCGCTGATGCAAAGTGGTTTGGAATTGCGGGAACATATGTCACCCTGTGTATCATTGACATCTTGTGTATCCGTTTACTTACCAGCCATATTCTAGCACTATTTAATAATGATCCTGTGCAATATGAGGATCTGGGTGCCCAGCCTGATAATAACCTTGATGCTCATATGTCCGACACAAATCAAGAACATGCATATACTAATTTGACCTAGCCAACTCCCCCAATGCGAACCTTGCTGCGGAGGCTGTGTTCATCACTTCGGGGACTATAAGCGAGAGCGAGCCGCAAAACCTTCCGCACCACGTAACCACAAACCATGGAAGCCATTCCGCTCCCATCTTGACTTTGAATTTGCAGAGTTGGCTCTCCAGGCTGCGTTGAGCAAGGAGGAGACTGGTCACTTGATCAATCTTGTGCAACGTGTGATAACAGGGAAGGAGCAATTTACTCTTGCCACTCACAAAGAGGTGCAAGAAACATGGAGTAGTCTTGAGCATCGTTTTACCCCAGTAAGCAAAGTTAGTTGACATGTTGTATGTACTATTGTTGAACTTGAAGTCATTGTCTTGTGTAGTTTGAATGTCATACAGTATCAGTTCCATATCTCAAAATTGAGCATGAGTTTGAAGTACATGTTTGCCCATTGATGGATTGGGCCCTTAACTTGTTGAAGGATCCAAGTATTGGTCCTCATGCAGTTTTTGATGCTGAGCAGCTGTACAAGTATAACAGCAAGAAGTTTGTCCATTTCTATGATGAACCATGGACAGCCAATGCATTCTGGGAAGCTCAGGTGTGTTCACTCTCAATTACAATATACATGTTAGTGAATTTACTACACTAATTCAATATTGTAAAGTCAAAGCTTCCTGAGGGTGGAAAGCCCCTAGCTTTCATACTATACTCTGACAAGACCAAGCTATCAACCTTTGGCAGTGCAAAAGCCTATCCAATAGTTGCTTGGCTTGCCAACCTTCCTGTTGATATCCGAAATAGTAACAATACTATGGGTGGAGGTCAGATAGTTGGCTGGCTTCCAATTGTTTGTTTTTTCTTCTATGACTCACCAGCTTGGAACTCAACTGTTATGCTACCAGATCAAAGAAAATGAAAAGGACAGGCATAAGCCTAGCTTTGTCAACTTCAAGAATGCTGTTTGGCATGAATCCTTTTACAAGCTCCTTGAAAGTCTTATCATCCATTCCAAAACAGGCTTTTGGTTTAAATGTTTTGATGATGTTGTACACCTTCTATTTCCCATCATTCTTATCCTGTCTGCAGACTATGAAGAACAGTGGGTTAATTGAATATTTAATATCTACATAGTTTCAAGCAGTTCACAGATGTGTTATGGCATTGATAAGGGGTCTTCAAAGCAAATTCCCCTGTCCTATATGTCTTATTCCAAAGGATCAACTTTCAAAGCTTCAGGTTTATCCAGCATGGTATCCAGCTCAGTCTCAGGCCAGAGTTTCCTCTGCAAGAGATGCATCTAATGCAGAGGAACGAGAAAGGATATTAAAAGAGTATTCTCTTCATAATGTGGATGTAAGTTATTCCATTAGTATTTCTATCTTTTGTATTATCTGCTTAATTAAATCCAGAATGTTTTTTGGAAGAGTTCAAACTGGAATGTTCATGTAGCTCTTTCCTTTGATCGATTGCATGCCAATGGTGGTCTTTGGAAAGACCATTTATGGAAGCAGGCTAGTCAATTGCTGCAGGATCTTGGACGTGATGCTATGGCACAAGTTGATAAAAAGTAAGCATTTTGATTTAAAATATAGTCTTTGCTTAATTCTATCATAGCTATGAATCATTCCCTCGATGGTGCAATTTGATCCACTTTTCAAAAGTGATAGGAATCACATATACTGATGGGACTAAGCATGAAAACATATCAAAGGTTTGCTTTACAATATATATGGTCTTTGCTATCATCAGATGTTCATTCATTTTATAGATGTTTTTATATGCAGCACACAACCTCTTCAATGAACAGCAGCATCCTACTGGGTATCAGCTACTGAAGTGCATATGTGCATTTCAAGATCTGGATATGTTTGCCTCTTTTGAGGTTCATACTGAAGATACCCTTGTGGCTGGTCATGCAGCATTGAAAGCTTTTCATGATCAAATGGCAGTAATATCTTTATCTTGGTGTCATTTATAGCAAGGATTTATTTATTTTGTAGGAATATATCAGAATGACAACTGTCACTCTTGATGATAGCTCTGATGATTCTGAGTCAGAATCAGCTTCAGCTTCTAGCTCTGATTTGGATGATTCTAGTCCTAAAGCAGCTTCAATTGGCAAAAATTGGAATTTCCCTAAAATGCATCTTAATACTCATGTCTTTGAGAATATTGTGCAAAAGGGGGTCACAAGAAACTATAATACCAAGCCCAATGAGAGTATGCACAGGTCTTTAAAAGACAATTATCATGCTCATACCAATTTCAAGAATGTTGTGGATCAGGTAGGTGTTAATCATTATGATAGTGAGTATACTAATGTTTTATTATAACTGTTAGCTTCTTCATTATGACCAGTGGTTGTTTATCTCACATACCATGCATCTTGGGTTGGATGAACTTGATGAACTTGAGAATGATGAAGATTTGCAGGAAGCAGATATCATCAAGGGGGTGGATTCCAATGCTCATGTCAAATTGGGCTCTCAACAACCCCTTCAAACACTTCAAGATTTGGAAGCATTACATTCTCAAGACAGAGCATTCCAAAACTTTCGGGTCAAACTCAACAACTTCCTCAATATTCTGCTTCCAACTTCAGGAATCCCCCTTCCAGGAGGAAAACGTATACATCTAACTCCAGACAATGAGGTAATAGGATATTTTTTTGGTATCTTAATTGCTAATGAATACATTATAGATTGTTGAGCATCACTTCCTGCAAGTTAACTTTGAGTCCTTGGTTAACTGGAAACAACAATCC
Organism: Rugiboletus extremiorientalis; assembly: GCA_038093855.1. Classification (NCBI taxonomy): domain Eukaryota; kingdom Fungi; phylum Basidiomycota; class Agaricomycetes; order Boletales; family Boletaceae; genus Rugiboletus; species Rugiboletus extremiorientalis. The sequence goes on from JBBPSY010000678.1 coordinate 8,055, forward strand.
AATTACCTCCGCTGCAGCCCATGTTTCTATCATCAAGAGCGATATGACTGTGTTCTTATTCATGCAAAAGACCACCCCTTCTTTGCACGTCTTGTGCTTCTCTTCACCTGTACTATAGCAGGACAAACATATCCTCTCACTCTGATCCAGCCATATGATGCTCCAATTGGACACCGCAGTCAAAAAGACAAGGACCTTCAGTTTTGGAGAGTATGGGCCAAACCTTGTTCCTCCACTGAATTCATCTCTGTTCACTCAATTATTTGAGGAGGGTTGCTTGTACCTGACTTTGAAGAACCAGGGAACTATATTGTTGTTGATGGCATTGACACAGATATGTTTCTGTGCATAAATGCCATGCGGGAAGCAGCTGGCTATTGAATACTTGGTCAAAATAGGTATATTTTATAATTTATAAAGGTTGCAATTACCTTCTAACCTGAATGTAACATTATTGGCAGATATCTCATCTAAGTTTATGAGATCAAGGATCTGTGACATGTCAAATGAGCAGTCCTATAGTTGATTTTCACAATGTTACCATTTACTTCTTTGAATCACGAGTACTACTAGTAGGTTGTAAAGAATAGAAATGTCTGAATCTCTTATCTGAATTGCAGTGGCTGTGCGATCCTGAATGTGGCATCACAATGTGGATGTAATGCTTGTCACAATACTGCCTCCCACACGCTCGAGTCCTGCTGCATGAGCAGAGGTTTCAGCGGATGGGGTGTTGATGCTGGCCTCCCCTGCAGTGGTTGGCTCCCCACCATCCAGTAAGTCCTCCAACTAATCTCTCTATCCATCGATCTTGATCGCATAGCTAATACAGCTATCGTTCCTCAGAACCGATGCTATAATTCACTGTGGCCATCATATTTAATGCCACAACAAGCTGGGCTTGACATGTTTCAATCCCCTCCCTCTGGGCCGTTGGAGAAGCTGCAAGATCACATTACGAGTCTGTTGGTTCACCCAGCACATTCGTAAATCCTACTCATCCCCGTTCAATTTAAAGTCACAATGCCAATTTAAAACCCATCCAATTTGCCGCCATCAAACTCGAGATTTTGCCTGTTATTCTTATCTGAATCATATTCGACATGTCCTGGACCTGCCATGTTCAGCGCCATTGATGCCCGTTCCCGCCATCTCCACTACTGACACCTCCCTGTCTCCCGCCCAAGCCTTCATCCGCTCTATCTCCCCCATCTCCATCGGCCGTCTCTTTTCTGACCTACTAGCTGCAGAGAAGAGAGCCTGTAAGCAGTTGTTTTGGTCCACCACCTGCCTCTCAAGCTCATATGACCAGCTTTTCACTCCGTTGCTGTCATGCATGCCAACCGATGCAGATGATTATAATAAAGGTTATATTCGAGCCGACAGTCCTGACGCAGTGATGGGAGGTGCTCTCAGTGTGTGGCCTGCCAAGATGACCTCCACCATGCCTCCGCTTGGACCAGCGCTTGAGAGTCCCGTTTCAGAGATGTTATCAGAGCGTGAGCATTGCGAATGTGCGGAAATGCTACATGATGTTTCAAGGCTGCTGGATCACCCCCAGCGCTGCTCGCCAACAGCAAGCAAAGACTATCGAAATCGATGGTCAGGATGAGATATGTTCAGTCGCCTGCCTCATTGATGGCAAGCACATCGTGAGCGGTGATCGAGAAGGGAAAATCTGATATTGGCGAGCGGAAGATGGTACAGAGGTGGCGGCGCCCATGGATGCGGCAAGTTCCATTCAGAACATCACAGTGTCACGAAACAGGAAGTGGGTTGTCAGTGGCACGAACAGCAGCAGGGTTGCGGTGTGGAGTGCAGAGACCCGTGAAAAGGTGATGCCAGACTTCAGGCCTGGACACAGCAACTTGATGCATGTGGTGGATGTTGCAGTCTCCTCAGATGAGGCAAGAATTGTGGCTGGGTCTGGCGACACTGTCTACATCTGGCTGCTCTCCACTGGCCAGCGGCTCCGTCAATGGAAACACGGTGACACAGTGGGCGCGGTCAAGTTCTCATCAGACGGGTGCCTCATCGCCACCGCCACGCTGCGCAACTCGGTTCGGGTCTACAACAACAGGAACGGCCGTCAGATCGTCGACCTTCCCATAGAGTGTTGTGATTCGTCGTGCGCCTACAAGCATAACTTTATTCTATGCACTAAGTCCTTCACTCTCTACACTATGCATGAGTGGTAGTATATGCTCGGACCCTAACCCTAGGACGTTGTACAGGAGTTCTACATACTCCGTCTCTTTTTCCATTTGTTTGTACTTGTTTATCTTTTTATGGAACTCCGATCCAAACTCCGACCGTACTGATGTACCGGTTGTTTGGTTATGTTTACATTATTATGCGAGATCGCCGTCTGCGATTCGCCTCCATGCTTCATCATTCTTCTTTTAATTTCCGTTCGCCACATGTATCACGTATGCTTCTCTTCTCTTTTTAATTACCGCTATGCTTCCATTTTACACGTTGATACCTCATG
>JBBPSY010000679.1:0-10541 GCA_038093855.1 Rugiboletus extremiorientalis
CCCAAGACCTGCTTGTTAAGTTCTGGACATAGGACCAAGGGCTTCCGTATCCTTGTTGTCCAGTGACGTCCCGACGACAGCTATCTCTTTGGCTTGCCACTGAGATACCGTGTGCGTCGTAACACTCTCCATCACGTGAACAATTTATCAACTTCGTTTCTATCCCACCTAAACCTATTCAGGGGGCCAACAATGGTACTTTCCATGTGATTGGAAAGGGTGACTTACCCATATACCTTCCAAACGGACCATCTTGGACCTGTGTTCTTTTGAAGGATGTCTTGTATGCTCCAAGTATGCATGTCACCTTGGTGTCAATTAGCTGCCTCACCCAAGTGGGGTGTTGTGCAGTCTTCAACAGCACCACTTGCCAGGTTTTCAATGCAAATAAAAGGCTTCTGGGGAAAGTCAGCATCACAAACAGGCTATATCGCACACAACACATCTATCAGGTTCCAACTGTGGCAGCCGCAGGGGGAGAAGAACAGCTTACCATGGAGGAGCTTCACACCCATTTGTCGCACATCAGTGTTGCTACCATTCGTGAGATGGTAATGAAAGGGATGGTCTCCGGGGTGACACTACGTTCGGGCCACAGTGACATGGGCCAATGCACTGCTTGCAAATACAGCAAAGCTACCCAGAAACCTATTGGTACAATCCATGAGCTGAACTGTACAGCAGTACTTGGTGATGAGGTACATACCGACGTTTGGGGTCCATCACCTGTTCAAACACCTGGGAAATGGAGCTATTATTGCTTGTTCATGGATGACCACACCTGCTACACTTGTGTTAACCTGTTGTTTGTGAGATCCAATACTTTTTCCGCTTACCTGGATTTCAAGTCCTGGTTGAAGACTCAGCATGGTATCTCCATTAAACGGCTTCACTCTGATCATGGGGGGGAGTACCTGTCTGACAAGTTTACTTGTCACTTAAACCATAATGGGACAGAGCAGAAACTTACCACTCATGATACCCCTCAGCATAATGGTGTCGCTGAGAGGCTCAATCAAACTCTTGTTGAGCACGTGCACACTGTTTTGCATGCGAGTGGGCTGCCGAAGACGTTGTGGGGGGAGGCTCTCCTACATGTCACTTGGGTGAAGAACCGGTCAGCGACTCGAGCGCTCGATGGCAAGACACCATATGAAATGTTATATGGGATGAAACCTCACCTGGGGGACTTGCCAGTCTGGGGGGCAAAATGCTGGGTTGCAGATCACTCGGGATCGAAGTTGGATGATCGTGCCATCGAAGGACACTGGGTCGGATATGACTCAGAATCAACAGCGCATCAGGTCTACTTACCAGATTGACATGCAGTCATTGTTGAGCGCAATGTTACCTTTCAGTGCCTTGCTGGCTCTACTTCGGTTTGCCTCAAGGACACTAAGGACACTGGTCAGCGCACGTCACCTGCTGATCCTGTACCTAGTGTGGCACCAATCCCAGCACCAGCGCCAGCTATCACAGGCAAGTTCGAGCGGCAGTTGAAGCCAGTGTTTGATCACCTTGGTGATGATTTTGAAGATCCAAATCCAGGTAGTGGACACCTGTGGCATTTGAGTCATCAGCGCTTTGATTTGGTGTACATCCGTACATTGTGGAGCAGCGACAGGACCCACAATGGGCAGGTCGGTGGTCAGGTGCCTAAAGGTATGCGCGTAGTCCAGGATGAAGTTGAACACACCTCACCGGCATGGGAACTTGATGACTCAGATGCTGTGTTTGTGTTGTTGACTGGGAGCGCAGCTGCCGAGGGCCTTGAACTGATGACCATTGATGAAGCCAAAACCTGGCCGGATTGGCCTAGATGGGAGGAGGCTATCAATGCAGAGTTGAAGAGCCTTATCAGATGATGCCCATACCTGGAATGTTGTCGACCACCCCAAGGATACCAATGTTGTGAGCTGTAAGTGGGTCTTCAAGATAAAGAAGAATTCTGCAGGCAAAATCAACAAGTACAAAGCACATCTGGTGGCACATGGCTTCACTCAACAGTACAGTGTCGACTATGACGAAACTTATGCACCCATTGTGTGTCTTGCCTCTCTCCAACTTATTCTGGCAATCGTGGTGTGTCAGGACTGGGACATCAACATTTTCGACTTTCACAGCACATTCCTCAATGGGAAACTCGATGATGATGAAGTGATTTTCATGGAGCTCCCACCTGGTTTTGATAAACACAGTCGTGACTTAGTTGCAAGACTCTGTGTAGCTTTATATGGCTCTAAACAGGGCATGCTCAAGTGGTATCGTCACTTATGCAGCACTCTGCATGACTTGGGTTTCGTGCGGATGGAGGCCAATTGGGGGGTGTTTGTTGCGATGATCACCCAGCATATCTTGATCCTTGCGTCACACATCGATGACTGTACCATCACGGGCAGTTCTTCACCTCTCATCAAAGTGTTTAAAGAAGAGATCGGCACACGATGAAACAACCTCTCACAGTTTCGAAGCTGCTAGGTTGTTCAAGTAGATACTAGGAGTACTTGTGCTCTGTAGGGGGGAAATCTCCAAGAGAACTAGACTGGGGAGTCCAGTTGCTCCTGGGGGTTTATATACTCTTTCTATGTATGTACATGTTGTGGTTAGATCTAGAGATACACTACTATACAAAGTAACCCTTAGCCCTGGGCGTAGGGTATGAGTCATCCACAGTCAATGCACAGTCAGGCTGAGTCATAGATAAGATGGAGATTAAGTAGGCTGTGCAATAAGAGTCATTGTGAGTCATGAGAAGTCAGAATGAGTCAGAGCGGTAATTAAATAAGCATAGCCATGAAATGGAAGTGATGCACAGCCAAGCACAGCGCAGAAATTAAATAGAAGTAGAAGCTGTGTGTAGGCATTACTATGGTGCATCGGAGTTTGAATCCATAAAAATGTAAACAAGTACAAACAAAGTGAAAGAAACGACTAAGTCCCTTGACTTGTTGTGAGTCTTGAGCGCTTGTATCTTTATGTAGGGTTTTGTATGCATTATCCGGTGTTGCAAATGAAGCGTTTGTTACACATGATTTCGAATCATGGATTTGGGACCGATCAGCTGGTTGCTGGGGATGAAGGTCTCACGCGATCGTAAATCGCGGACGATCTCTCTCTTGCAGGAGTCCTATGCCAACGTGATTTTGACTAAGTACAATTTTGCTGATGCAAAGCCTGTTGCGATTCCCCTCAATCCCCATACTCAGTTATCAGAATCTCAGTGTCCCAAGACTATGAGCAAGGTAGCTTGGATACGAAACATCCCATATTGTCAGGCTGTCAGATCTCTCATTCATCTCGCCACTGGCACTCAACTGGATATCGCTTTCGCGACTTCTTTTGTTTCCCAGTTCAATGCTAATCCCAGTTGGGACCATTGGGAGGTGGTGAAATGAATTTACTGCTATCTCGTTGGGACGAAATCATTGGCATTAACCTTTGGGACACAAGTCCAGGGTCTGGTTGGGTATGTCGATGCAGACGGTGCTACCCAGGAACATTGTCGGGTGATTACCGGTTTCACGTTTCTCATCAATGGAGGGGCGATTCTCTGGGGTTTGAAGAAACAAGAACTTATTACCCTTTCTACAGCGGAATCTGAGTATGTGACAGCAACACATGCTGCAAAGGAAGCTCTCTGGCTTTGCTGTCTTATTGGGGAAATGTTTCGCCCATTGACACAGCCTATGACTCTTTTTGGGGACAATCAAGCAGCAATTGCACTGATGCATGACGGCAATTATCATGCATGTACAAAACATATTGACATTCGTTATCATTTTATTTGTTTCACTGTTGAGGACGGTTCCATTCGTTTTCTTTATTGCCCTACAAATGACATGATTGCTGATACTCTTACCAAAGCCCTTCCAAGTATTAAAGCTAAACATTTCACTCAGGAACTTGGATTATGTTACGATAATGGGAACCCCCATACCTTTTTCTTCTTTCTTTAGCTTTCCTCATCGTCGTCGTCGTCGTCACTCGTCTTCCCTTTGCTCCTCCTCCATACTCTCCCTCGTACACGGGACACCATGTATAGACCAACACCTAGGACCGCCTTGCTACGCCTATCGTTAGGCCTACAAGGTTATACTTCGTATGGAACATCGCTCGTGCTCCTTAGCACTCGCTCGCCACCAGATAGCCCCTATCATCGCCACCGCTTACCTAATGCCATATAGGCTAGCACTATCCAACCCTCGGTATTACCCTGTCAGCGCCACACGCTTATCTAAGCATGTCCCTTTGTTCTAGAACGACTCGCCTTCGTCCGCGGCGTCCTCGGGCTCGTGCCCACCACTGTCCTTCTGTTACGGTAGAGCGGCCCCCATCCCCTTTTTCTTCTTTCCTCGCTCACTGGTACGATACCTAACCCTACTTACACTACGATTACCCTAGGCGAACCCCTAACCACAGGGTTAGCCATCTACTTATCGCTTACCTCAGTACCAGTGAGGATTACTTCTCTTTACCTTTGTTTACTTATGCTTTCCTTTCTGCGCCACTGCTCGATGCAGTGTCGCCCTTTGTCCTTCCTTGGTTCCCCTCGGCCCCATGGCTCCGTGGGAACCTCGGACTTCCACTTATATCTTTAGCGCATGCCAGCCTCATTGCTGCTGCGCACCCCTTTCGTCTGGCATGCTTGCATGCCCCTTTTGTCGGTTCGCACTCAACCTCACCATTGAGGAAGTGCTCTCTTTCCATTTCCAGCATATCCCTTCAGGATACGCTGGACCCTTTCCTTTTCAAGTACTTACACTGCCTGGTCCATGCGCATACTTGTACCCTATATAAACCCTGGGAGAACTGGCTGGAAACCCCAGCTAGTTCTACGCAATCCACGTGTATCTACTGGCATCCAGAGAGTTCACTTCGCCTTCGCCAACCTCAAGGCTCGCTTACTCTTCTGCGGTCTAAAGGTCGCCCCAAGACCTGCTTGCTGAGTTCTGGACATAGGACCAAGGGCTTCCGCATCCTTGTTGTCCAGTGACGTCCCGACGACAGCTATCTCTTTGGTTTGCCACTGAGATACCGTGTGCGTCGTAACACCTTCCAGGTCTTCCTTTGTCCCGCGTCTGCGACGCGTGTCATCATTCCCAATAAGGCATCGCTCGGTACTTCTCGCGATCCATTGTCGCCTTCCTGATCGGATGTCCTCGAGTCATCTTGGACTCTGTTCCGCTCACTCGGACCCTGTCCTCGCTCGCACCATCAGGCTTCCACGACCCCGCGCTCGCATCACCCCGAGATGCTTCTATTCCCTGATAGCCTATCCCATCAGGCGAATCCCTTCCCCATTCGGCATTGCCAATAACAGATACAATGTTGTCTCACCGCCTAGGCTTGCACCGTGTGCTCGCCTCCGTTCCCGGCTCGACTCGTCAACCACCTCAGTTGTGGAACGAGGACCTTTCCTTTCCTGGCAGCCTCCTCGGACTTCCGTGGAACTCCTCGGAGCCTCCAGGCCTTTAACCTTTATAGACATTTAACCTTTCCTTCTCGGGTGTGCTCCCTTTGGTCGTACACCCTCGTATGTATTCTCTTTCCTATTCCAGCGCACTTCATTAGGAAGTACGCCTCTTCTTACTATACTCGTCATGTGCACACCAGTGGTCCGTGCTAGATATCCTGTACTATAAATACCCCTGCAGGACAGCTGGAATCCCCAGCTAGTTCTACGCAATCTACCTGCGATTACTGGTGTCTCTTCGCTCCCTCTCTCAGAGACTGGGACTCTCCTGAGCTCCCCTAGTTCTACTTCGCCTAGGTTATGCTCGTATCACGTCCTCTTCATTGAGGGTCGTTGTTACTTGCATGAGACTCCAGTGCTTGCACTGCGACAGTCGCCTTGCGTCGTAACAGATTACACCCTTCTGTTTGAGGGGGAGTGTTGTATTATTCTTGTATAGACACAGTACAAATGGACTCGGTTAGATCTGTATTACATAATCATGCAGATAACTTTCACCTGGATGCAACTCTACACCTCAGTAACTGACCCTGTCCAGTACTGAGTGTACTTCTACAGAATATAATGACTACAACACATCTTCATCGCTCTCAAGATTCCCGTGATGTCCTTCCTCTACAAAACTCACCATGACACCTTCATCAGACCTATCTATGATACCCCAACTTTCATGTGTCTCCACAAGACCAACAACTGCCCGAATACTTTGCATGTCTGTGATGAAGTCCACCTTTGAAGTAGTCATGTACACACTCTCTGTAGATGCATCTCTTCCATTGGTATCCCATGGTGTAATCAAAGTGAGAATGACTTTATCCCTGCTGAGATGAGTGAAGAATGGGTCAACTGGCAACTCAATAACAAGCAGTTTCTTGAGTTTGCCATAACCCAAAGTTGTGACCATTGATCCCCCTCAGATTTCAAAGACAATCTCATACTAAAATTAAGTGCTCCTTAGTAGAAATTTACATGTACAGTTGAATCAATGTACCCAAACATAACAATTCTTCCGTTCTGCCCTCCCTGACTTATGAGAAGCCTGCTTTGTTTGGAAGATGTCCCCACCATTGCAAATCCTCATTTTTCCAACAGAATAAGCAGGTATTTGGGAGGGTATGTGCCACTTCACCTCAGATGTATGCTTTCCTAGGACTTCACCAAGGTATCTTGTGATTCTCATGACCAACTCACAATCCAATTGCTCAATGTTCTTGTATGGTGGCTGAAGAACATAGTTAACATCTATGCACATTAAGTATTAGTCATAAACAGTCATAAAGGCAGAAAATGGACACTTACAGCCATCAACAACATGTTCATACTGGATTGGTCCATCATTGTCCTGCTGGCCAACATGTTGAAGTTCATTTTTGAGATTATACCGGACTCCAAGCTGTTCAAGATAGATGGTATGAAGGAGTGACTTGTTGAGGTTACTCCAAGGCTGCGCATGGGACTGGAGAGCATTCTGCAGCATAGCACAAAACCATTCCATGTAGAAAGTCCATGTCGTCCAGACTGGACCACAGGTTTGGGTGCCCTCTGTTACGCGTGGGCTTGACTGCAGGTCGTCGAGCGAAGTAGCACTCGAGACAAGCGGTTGGCTTCATGTGAAATAGCTGCGAGGGAATAGGGAAATGAGGGAATATCGGATCAAGGTGGCGAATGACAGAGAAGACCCGCAGCGAGGGTGTAGAGAGTAAATCTGCTGCTGTGGGATTTCGAGAGACGCGGGCGATGGGCAAGGGAACTAGTTACCCCTTGGAAGTCCCAAATGTTTATGGTTCTAGAGTGGGGCAAGGCGAGGAATGATGCCTTGTGAGCTTACTGATGACACACAGTAAACTGAGACTGCGTAGAATAAGCTGGGGAATACAGAGAAGTCCCTAGCTATTTATCTAATAATACAGCCCTAAGCCCTGGGTAACGAGGTGGGGCGAAGGGTAAGGTCAAAGGGTTAAAAGAAGTCTATCACAAGAGGTAGGCTTTGTTACGATTCACTCTTTTCTTCATCATATCATCCGTTTCCTAACAAATCCTTCTTCACCGAGTACAACAGACCTTTTGCCTAACGTCCTAGGCAAACCCTTCACAGGTCTAACGTCCGGGTTATGCTAAGAACTCTTGTTTCTTTCAAACGACCCTCGCTGACTAATATTCTTCTACTGGATTCCGAAGGATTCCATTCACTTAGTCAGCCTTATCTCTTATCTCTTTACCTCTTTATCTCTTATCTCGCTGAACTTCTTATCTTCTTATCTTCTCTGTCAGCGAGCTTCCTTTGTTCTATTAACTTCTATTGAAGTTCTATTGCTTAGTCATGGTCAGATTCTTTACCTATATAAAAGACCATCGAAACCTGTAACGATTCCCTAACTTTGACCTACTGGGAATACTACCTAGTATCCTTAAATCCCCTTCGAACCCCTGGACCTCTATAAGTCGTCTACACCACTTTTGAAGTGTGTAGCATCTATAAGTCGATTGTGCCACTTTTGAAGCGCACGCTTCCTTCTTACTCCAAACTGCAGTTTGAGTAAGAACGAACCTTTGAACCCTCGACCTTCGAACTACTCCTAGTTCTTCGGAAACCTTGAACTTTCGTCTCAATTAGGACGAACCTTAGACCTTGAATCTCCAGCTCTAGCTGGGACACTCTCGACGACTCCCTAGACCCCCTCGCCTTGAACCAGACCATCCCAGTCACGTCTCGGACGTAACAGGCTTCTGGGTCCGCAGGTTTTGGGAAAGGGAAGTGGAACTTGTGGATTTCTAAGAAAGGGAAATCCGCAAGTACGAAAGGAAATTCCACAAAGGGAAAGAATAAATCCGCGGACAAGCAAAAAGGGAACTGGTACGATCTAAAGGAGTTCCGGGGTGTCGGTTACGGGTACGTCCGGGAAGATCAGCCAGTCGTCTTCGAAGTAGGTAACGGGAGTAAAAGAGAAAGGGGAAAAAGATAGCCTCATACTGGAGGTGGGACGTTCGACTGTAACACCCTCTCTGATATGGAGTAATCCGTGGATTGTTGATGTACAAGTGGATAGCCAATCTGCATGATATTGATAATAATACCTTGTCAATAATGCTTGTCAGCCCAACCTACAGCAATTAAAATAAATTCATACCATTCATACTTTTGAACCCATCCAGCCAGTCGCTCTTTGATCCCGTTGAGCTCCTCCAAAGTGAGGTGAAACTGCAGCATCAGCTTCATCACCTCTCCAAGCTTGCAGACATGATCATAGTACTTGCACTTGTGAAACCAATTTTCAAGCACTTTAGGAGTGAGATAGATATACCAAAAACACCAGGATTCTGCAGTGAAAAGCAAATGATCACTTGCAATGTTGCTGAGAACTCGAATGAAGGTGACTGGCATGTGCTGAACTGAGGCTGCTGTCTCTCTTCCTACTTGTTCCCAGATGTGTGGCTTGATTTCAAAGTCTTCCGTTCCTGTATCCAAGCCTTTGAAGTTTCCTGTCCAGAAATCAATGAGATTGGGGATCATGTTCTTGAGAAGAAGATGGAACCATTCCCAGGGTAAACTCTGAGCATAGTCCAATGATCCAACTCAGGACATTGAGGGAGTGCCTTTGATTCCAGTGTCCTTCCTGATTTTTTCCTTTGCAACCTTGGTCGCAGTGGCCTCAATCCTTACCACTGTCTGAATAAAATCTTGGTGCTTTCGCAATGGAAGGGACAGGGGATCTGCTGTGATGTTTGATTCTGTGGTGACAGCATCCTTCAGAGGTCGAAGGAGGACATAATAAACCTTGCCAGTCACATGGGTCACTTTGATCTTGCATGAACAGCATGGGAAGATACTGTTGTGCCCCTTGATGCAAAGAAATTTTTCAATTGCCACAATATCACCAAGCTTGAACAGAATGTAGGCATGCAAGTCAAACATGTGTCCCATCTTTGCATCAAATGTTTGGACCCCATAGGCAAGCTCCACAGTTTCATTGTCAAGTGGTACTAAGAACAACCCAAAATCTTTTGGTTGTTTGGGTCCCGGGATGATGCCAACACAGATAAGATTACAGAGGTGAGAGCAAACCTGAGGGGCTAAATTGTAATTCTGCAGCAAGATTGGTGTAGCGGATGGTCCTTTGCGATGCCTCCTAAAGAGTAGATAGCTGTCCATGCAGAGCAACAAAGCAATGTCATGCAGATTGCAGAAATACTTGTGACTGAGCTTGACACCATCAACAACAACCCGATGCTGCCAGAGGCTCTAATAGTGTGTCCTGTCAAAGATGTCTGATATTTCTCCATAGTGTTCCTGATACTTGGATTGATACGACATCTTCTCGATCATACTGACACTCTGGAAGTATCCTTGCAGGCATGAAATTAAAGGGAAATAGATGAATGATCGGCGTGGCTTCCCATCCTGGTAGTGTGCTTCCTTACAGATCAGACACACTTGGTAGTGGATGTACTTTGTAGTATATGCAATGCAAGAGTTTGGGCAACAATCATATTCAACTGGCTTGACTCCCAAGAGGACTTGCATCCAGCAGAAGATGACATATTCAGAGTCTATCACAAATTTATCCTGGAAAATGAACCACATCTGCTCAAATGCCCACCGTGAGACCTTGCTTGTGACAAGCAAGTTGAATGCTCGGACATTATCATGGTCTCTCTCTGAAAGTATCTTGTTTCCTATTCATCCAGCATTAGAATATCTATCACAAATTCCATGCGACCAATGAATACCTACGAATTGAGCAGAGCACCTCATTATGACTGTTTAAACTGTCTTCCAGTTCTTTGAGTAATTCTTCATCTCCCAGTAGGTCATCTTCCAGCTGTCCATTGTCTACCTCCATCCACCTCCATTCCGAGTCCAAATCTCCTGCAAAAGTAGTCTCACCTTCTGAGTTGAAGTCTGACTCAGTATTGCTCTCCATATCAATATCTCCATCACCATGTTACGTCCGAGACGCGACTGGGTAGGCACAAGCTAGGGATCGGAGGTTCAGAAGGTTCGTTGTTTGACGAGATGAAGGTCTAAGGTTCCCCAGAGGATTGAGGATGTTCGAAGATCGACGGTTCA
>JBBPSY010000680.1:0-10538 GCA_038093855.1 Rugiboletus extremiorientalis
CTTAGTCATATTGCCATTGTAGCATATTCACATCTCCCACATGTACCTACAGTCATCCTAGTCAATTCCTTTCTGTGTTGCCACATACATCCAAAGCATCAATCAAAGATTTGAAAACAGCTGTAATAATAATACTACACAAATCAACAGATCTAGTCATATATGTATCATAGAATTCATGACCAGGCATAAACAAACTGAATTAATCACAGCAAGTTTTCACAGGGAATAAAAGGTGGTGAGACAGGAGTGTAAGCGAGCTGACATCAAGAAAGTGGATCAAGATGTACAATTGAGCATGTTGAGATGTAGTAAGGCATGAGCACAACTTCATCAGTATATCATCAAGTTGCTTTATTTGCTTTTGTGTACTTTTTACTTACATGCATTCTACTAAAAGCTGTTGCAACCTCAGGATAAACTCTAGGCTACACCACTGATAACAAACTTAATGACTTTAGGATGGACAAGTGAACATGAAGGTTTATGAGGGAAACCAACAGAGAACTTGACTGAAGTCCTCTGGTGAGCTTGATTGTCTTATATACCTTTTACATGTTTGTACCTATTGTGTCTAGATCTGACCGATAGACTACTAAGTATGGTAATTGGACAATCAGACCACTTTCTAAATACTAAGTATAGTAATGCACAGCATGAACACAGGAATCCGCAGTTGTGCAGCAATGCACAGCAGTGCACAGTCATGCGCAGCACTAGACGGAGATTTAAGTATAGCCTCAATGACTTAACATGAGTCAGAGTGTGTTACGTGTGGGCTTAACTGCGGGTCGTCGAGCTAAGTAGCACTCAAGACGGGCAGTAGGCTTCACGTGGAATAGCCGTGAAGGAATGAGGGAATAGGGGATCGAGGTGGCGAATGGCGGAGAAGACCTGTGGTATGTGGACCTCAGGTAAATCCACAAGTGCGGATTTGCGGAGACGCGGGCGATGGGCGAGGGAACAAGTTACCCCTCATAGATCCCAAAGGTTTACGATTCTAGGGTGAGGAGCAAAGCAAGGAACGAAGCTTTGCGAGCTTAGTGACGACACACAGTAAACCGAGACTGCGTAGAATAAGCTGGGGAATACAGAGGAGTCCCTAGCTATTTATCTAGTAATGCAGCCCTAAGCCCTGGGTCGGGGAATGGGCAAAGGGTAAGGTCAAAGGGTTTAAAGGAAGCCTATCATAAGGGGTAGGCTTCGGTATCCACGGGTTTCTAAAAGAGGAAGCAGAGTTTGCAGGATTTCTAAGACAATCTGTCAGGAAATCCGCAAGTGAAATCCGCAAGTAGAAAGGATAAATCCGCGGGTAAAGAAAGGAAGTCCACGGGTTTCTGTCAGTGGAAGGAAAAAAGGGGTCTGGTAAGATCTAGGGGAGTTCTGGAGTGTCAACTACGGCTACATCCGGGAAGATCAGCCAGTCGTCCTCGAAGTAGGTAACAGGAGTGAAAGAGAAAGGGGAAAAAGATAACCTCATACAGGAGGCGGGGCGTTCGATTGTAACATTACCCCCGTCGTTAGGTAGTTGCACCGCAGCTACAACTTCAGCGGTCAGGGGACTGGTCCCCCTCATTGATCTCATAGTCGTCGTTGGACTCCTCATTCCAGGTCCAGGGTCGTCGGGGGAAGGGGTCAGTACGAGGGTGGGGACAGTTGTCCACAATATGCCTGAGGGCATCACAATTGCTGCAACAGCGTCGTGGGCAAGAGGCCTGGGTGTGACCGGGAGCTGATACGTGGCAGAAGGGGCATCGGTAGTTAGAGCAATCCACGCGCCAGTGGGAGGCATCTCTACATTGGTAGCAGCGCGTGTTAGGGGGGGAGGTGTGTCGAACGCTGGTAGAGGTGGTGGGCGTGTCGACGTCGATGGGATTTCCCCTGGATCCGACAGTGGGGAGGAGTTGGTAGGTGGGAGCAAGCGAGGAGGTTGGAAGTCCAACAACAAGTAGGGGGACTGGTCGTCTCCTGACAGAGTGGCTTGGACCAGTGCGTCTGAGAGGGTGGACTGTAGGTTCCGTTGCCACGTGCTGATAGGGTTGTACAGTGCTACCGCTGTTGGTCGTGGGTGGTGGAGGGGAAGGTGAGGAAGCGGGGGTGGTGGCTGGAGTGGGATGTCCAGTGTTACGCATGGGCTTAACTGCGGGTCGTCAAACTAAGTAGCACTCAAGACGAGCAGTCGGCTTCACGTAGAATAGCCACGAGGGAATAGGGAAATAAGGGAATTAAGGATCGAGGTGGCAAATGGCGGAGAAGACCCGCAACAAGTGTGTCGGGGGTAAATCCGCTTGTGCGGATTTGCGAGACGCGGGCGATGGGCAAGGGGACAAGTTACCCCTTGGAAGTCCCAAAGGTTTATGATTCTAGGGTGAGGGGCAAAGCGAGGAACGATGCTTTGCGAGCTTAGTGACGACACACAGTAAACCGAGACTGCATAGAATAAGCTGGGGAATACAGGGAAGTCCCTAGCTATTTATCTAGTAATACAGCCCTAGACCCTGGGTCAGGAAATGGGGTAAAGGGTAAGGTTGAAGGGTTTGGAGGAAGCCTGCTGTAAGAGGCAGGCTTTGGGTTCCATGGGTTTT
This sequence comes from Rugiboletus extremiorientalis, assembly GCA_038093855.1. Classification (NCBI taxonomy): domain Eukaryota; kingdom Fungi; phylum Basidiomycota; class Agaricomycetes; order Boletales; family Boletaceae; genus Rugiboletus; species Rugiboletus extremiorientalis. Next base: position 2,586 of record JBBPSY010000680.1, read on the forward strand.
TAAAAGGGGAAACAGGGCTTGTGGATTTCTAAGGGGGGAAATCCACAAGTGCGGAAGGGAATTCCGCAGGTGGAAAAGGAAATCCGCAAATGAGGAAAAGAAGCCTGCAGGTTTCTAAAAAGAAAAGGGTTAAAAGGGGAAAAGGGTCTAGCATGATCTAGGGAAGTTCCGGAGTATCTACTACGGCTACATCCGGGAAGATCAGCCAGTCGTCTTCAAAGTAGGTAATGGGAGTGAAGGAGAAAGGGGAAAAAGATAGTCTCATATGGGAGGTGGGGCGTTTGACAGTAACATCCAGAGCCAGCGATCATGGTGGTAGGGGTGAGTCCTCTTGTCTGCGAGGAGATGGTGGTCAACAGATCAGAGATGGAAGAGGGAGAGGCGGGATTACTGGGTATACCTCTCAGAGGGGGGATGGGAATAGGCGACGCGGGCCTGGAGGTTCCCTCAGGAGTGAAGTAAGTTCTCTGCTCGGTAGCTGAGAGACCGAGGAGAAGGGGGCGGAGAAGGTGTGCGACGAGCTGAGGCTCAAGTCGATTGATGGCGAAGGCGAGTTGTGCATCATCCAAGATGGCAAGGATTTCGCGACAGAGGCCGACCACAGCCTCCACCATGGGGGCATTGTGGATACTGAACACCCCCTCACGATAATGTGTTTCGTGTTCGACGTGTACTCGACGAATGTGAGCGTATCTGTGGAAGATACTGATGAGTCCTGAGAGAAACTGGTCGTTACTAACGAATCCAGTTTCGGCGAGGAGCTCCGAGAGTCTGGGGGACTCGAGGACGACGGCATAGAAGGAGAGTTGGGTTTGGGTCAGGAGGCGATTGATACAGACTGCGGAAATGGCAGGGATGAGGGGAAGGGTTTGTTCGATGGCCATCTGAGTGAACGGATGAGGAAGGAACTGGGGAGTTCAACAGTTATGGGCGAGCTTATAAGCTTTGAGCAGAGGGGTGGAATTCCGCAAATTCCGCTCGGGTTCCCAGGTGGCTTCCAATGGGCTGTACCCTTTCCACATCACGAGGTATTGTCTCCGACCTCTGATGCCGCGATGCTTGACTATTTTGTCAACTTCAAATTCCTCTTCTCTGCGGATTAGATCGGGGGAAGGGTTCAGGTAATTAGGTCCGTGTTCGGATGTTTCCCGATAGGACAATAGCAGAGAGGCATGGAAAACGTTGTGTATTTTCCATTGCGGAGGTAATTTCAACTGATAGGCCAACGGCGAGAGGACCTTCAGGATTTCAAATGGACCTTCTTTCCGTGGGGATAATTTTTGGGTGGGGTATCGCAGGGCAAGGTTCTTTGAAGACAGCCAAACGCGGTCTCCTACTTTCCAGGGAGTAAACTTCGAAGTTGTCCTTTCTAGGACATGACGGCGGGTGGTGTCATGCGCAGCAAGCGCTTCGCTTCTGGCCGATTGAATCTGCTCGAGGCGGGTCTCGAGAGCTGGGAGAAAGGTCTTTCCAAGAGGGGGGTAGGAGCGGGGTTCATAACCCATCATGAGAGAAAATGGGGATTTCTGAGTGACAGAATGGGCTACCGAGTTATGGTGGAATTCAGCAAAGGTCAGGAGATCGACCCATTTTGAGTGGTTTCCGTCGCAGAAAAGCCGCAGATAGGTCTCTAGCTCTTGGTTTACTCATTCCATTTCTCCGTCCGTCTGCAGATGGTAGGCAGTGGACAGAGCCACATCATAGGAGAGTAATCTAGCAAGCTCTCGTGCGAATGCAGAGGCGAATTGGGGGCCTCGATCGGAAATGACCTTGTCATGTAGGCCAAATTGTTTGAACATGTGGTCAAAGAAGAGTTTGGCAACTCCTTCCGCATCAATGGTGGAAGTACAGGGGCAGAAAATTACCCCCTTTGTAAGGCCATGGTCGACCACGACCAAGACACTGTCAAATCCCTGGATGGGCGGCAATCCAGTGATTAAATCGGTGGAGACCATCTGGAATGGGCGGGTAGCTGCGGAGGCAATTGGTGCAAGGGGCGGTGTGGCAGGGTGGGTGTTAACCTTATTCCGCTGGCAATGGGTGCATCCAGACACGAATCGCCGGACAAACGTGGCAAGACCGGGCCACCAGTAATCCCGTTCGAGGAGATTAATGGTGCAGAAATGTCCAGAGTGACCCCCACCGGGGTTGTCATGAATGAGGCGAACAAGGTCCGTTCGTTGTCCCACAGGGATGTACAACCGATTCCTGAAGTAGAGCTTTCCATCATCGAACTTCCAGTCGTCAGGTGATGCACGGAGAAAGAGGGAAGTCCCGAGGGAAATGGCCTTCATGGCGTCAATTACAAGAGGGTCACGAGGGGTGGAATCTGCAATCCTTTTGGCAATTGTGAGATCTAGACTCTGGGTAAACACGTCTGGAGGGAGGAGGGTGACCTCCACATTATCAGTACTGGTATCCACACGGTCTTTTCTGGAGAGGGCATCAGCGGGGCCCATCTGGGAACCGGGGATATGCGTGAAGTGCAGGTCGAAATCCTGCAGGAACAGTTTCCAACGGGCATGTTGGCGGGATAATTTCTGTGGCTCGCGGAAATACATTAGGTTCTTGTGATCGGTTAAAACCGAGACGGGGTGGAGAGTCCCCAAGAGGTAGTGGCGCCATTCTTCCAAGGCGTGGATGACTGCTAGTAGTTCTCGGTCATAGATATCATAATTCTGCTCAGCTTCAATAAAGCTGCAGGAAAGGTAGGCGCAAGGGTGGAGGTCTCCGTTTGCATCCTTCTGCATAAGTACTCCACCCGACGTGGTGAGGGACGCGTCAGTCATGATGAAGAAAGGTTGGGTGGTATCCAGTAGAGCCAGGACCGGTTGACGAGTGAACATCTCCTTGATCCTGTGGAAGGCTCGTATTCGGTCATCAGTCCATTCCCAGAGGGTACCTTTCTTGGTCAAGTCTAGGAGGGGTCAGGCGAGGTCGGAGAAGCTGGGGATGAATTTCCTATAGAAGTTGCAGAATCCTATGAATGAACGGACGGCCTTGACATCTTTAGGGGGTTCCCATTGCTCGATGGCAGTTAATTTGGTGGGGTCCATGCGAACCGAGTTCTTCCCCACTATCATGCCAAGGTATTTGACTTCGGTTGCGTCGAACGTGCATTTGTCAAGTTTCAAAAACAACTGTTGCTCCTGGAAACGTTGGAGCACTTTCCGAGTGCGTTCCACATGAAGCACCGGATCTGCGGAGTGGATTAGGAGGTCGTCCATATAGATAATCAGCCACCCTTCTGCAATGAAGTCTCCGAATACGTGGTCCATAAACGCCTGGAATGTGGCTGGTGAGTTGCACAGCCCGAAGAACATGACAGTGGGCTCAAAGAGTCCTAGCGGAGTGATGAAGGCTGCCTTCCAGCGGTCTTCTGGTCTAATCTGAATATTGTTATATCCCCAACGCACGTCCATCTTAGTGAAAATCGAGGATCCTTTGAGTTTATCGATAAGGTCTCCTATTAGGGGAAGTGGATATGCGTTTTTGACGGTCTGGGAATTGAGATATCGATAATCCTGGCATGGTCGCAGCTTCCCGTCCTTCTTTTGTATGAAGAAGAAAGGGGCAGCTTGCAGGGATTTTGAGTGTTGGATTTTTCCGCTTTTCAGGTTTTCGTCAACAAACTTTTTACAAGCTTCTAGTTCTTCGGGATTAAGGGGGTAGTTTTTGGCATGTTTCGGGGAGAAATTTTCATTGGTAGTGATCGCATGATCGAAGGTTCGTTCAGGGGGAAGGGTGGTGGTTTCTCCATCCACAAATACGTCGGCATACTCTTTGTATGCGTCGGGCAGTACCTTTTTTGCATGGTCTGCCTGTTGGGCTAGGGTGGTAGAGAGGGTAGTTTTCCGGATAAACATCCGCTCTTCTACGAATCGTCGTTCATACATCTTGGCCAGTTTGGTATCGGGGTCTAAGCCAAGGTATCGGGTGAGGTATCGCTGTGCAAGCGCCTCATGATCGTCAAGCTTCCGCTTGTAGGGTGTTTGAGGAAGGGATATGGTTTTAGAAGACCAATCGATGATGGGATTAACTTCGGAGAGCCAGGTCATTCCCAAAATGATGTTCTGTTCCTTTCCGCTGGCGAGGACAAAGAAGTCTCGTTCTTCTTCATGATCTCCTACCCAGATAATCAGGGAGGTTTTGAAGAGGATACTTCCTTTGCGGTTGGTAGTTCCATCAGCGTTGATAGCGCGGAGAGGGGTTTTGATACGTTTGAATGGGAATTTATTCCTTCTGGCAAAGGCGTAATTGACGAAGTTTCCAGTGGCTCCACTATCGATAAGGGTGGTGGTTGTTGCAACATTTCCCCCTCCCACCGAAGATATGGAAATGGGAACTAGTATTGACCGATCTTCAGTGGATACAATTACAGAGGGGTACTGCGGAGAGGTTAGAGTCGTTGCCGCTCGCCTCCTTTCTAAAAATCTGGAGTTTTCCTCAAGGCCACTGAGTGTACATTCACGCTTGCAATCCTTTCTTCATCGACGTCCATCTGGGAGTTAGGGGTCTCTTCTTCTCCCTGGTAGTCGACTTCAAAGCATGTCTTGAGCACTTGAAGGACTTCATCGTCCCCTTTCTTGCTCTCTTTCAAATTCCAGATATATTTCTCCAACTGTGATTCAGTGGAGACGGCTCTTGTCTGCTCACTTCTTCCTGATCCCGAGGTGGAAGACGAGCCTCTTGGTGACAGGCCTCGGTTTCTACACTCATGGGAAGGTCCTTTGTTACCCTTCCGATGCTTTTGGGTAGAGCATCCTTTAGCGTGGCAGATAAAGCATCGCCCTTCTTTCATATGGCGAGCTCTTTTGGTGGGGGTTAAGTTAATGGCATCGACGTCCATTGCATTGGGGTTGCGGAAATTGCGAGGTGCGGAATATTGGCCTCGCTGATAATCGGAAATTTTAGCTAGTTGTTGGGTGGCTGACAAGGTGTGAGAGATCCAGTCTTTGAGGGTAGTTGGTTCCGTTCCACTTAAGACGATCTTCATGATTTCGGGGTGAAGGCCTCAAGTGAAGAAGTCACAGAGGGTGGCTTCTTCCTTGATTTTGGCCTGTCCTGCCAGAAGGGAGAAGCGGGTTTGATATCGGGTGAAGGAGGACGAGGATGGTCCATCCTTTGGCAACATGCGCCAGGTCCGCAGTTGCCTCCATGCTTCCACTTCGTCATCTTTTGTGGCGAAGGCGATTTTGAATTCTTCAACGAACTTCCCCCAGTTCATCCAGGTGTTAGGGTCGTCGGCCCCCTTTGCATAATACCCTTCCGCAAATGTCTTGCCCTGTCCTTCGGGCATTTTTGACAATGCTATAGCCACGAGGTCATAGTCAGAGTATTTGTCCTTCTTGGTGATGGTGAAGGTGCTCATGGCAGAGATCCACCAGTTGGCGTCAGAGATCTTGCCAGAGAACTCCTTAGGTAGTGATTCTTTCCCCATATCTGCTTCTTCGTCGCTACTATCATCAGCGTCGGAGTAGTGGTCGGACCGATCGCTGTCTTCCCCGGGGAGGTGTATGTCTGGATTCCCAACGGGTACTAGACTCCTTGGGCTAGCAATGGCTAGGGGGGAGCCGGTGGGTTGAGCAGGGGCTGGTACCCTCTCTGGCGGGTTTTGAGTCGGGGCTGGTACCCGATCTCCCCAAACAGGTGTCTGGGCTGGTACCGGTACACGAGCAGTCGGAGTAGCAGACCCTGATGATGGGCTACCACTTCCAGCTATCCTTCTGCGGGCATGGTCTCGTTTGTACTGTTCGTTTCGTCTCCTGTCTTCTTCCTCAATTCGAAGCTGCTCTTCTCTAGCCTGGAATTGTTGTTCAAGTTCCTGGTTGCGGATCTCGTTCTGGTGGGAGGCAGTGGCAAGGGCTGCGGCTCGTCTCGCTTCTCGATCATCTACAGACGAGTCATCATCGTCTGGACTGGGGACTTGGAACGTGGTGGTGGAGGGTGGGGGTCACTACTACTGGACAGTAGGCGACGTAGAGGGCAGCTTATTCTTTTGTTACGCATGGGCTTAACTGCGGGTTGTTGAGCTAAGTAGCACTCAAGATGGGCAGTAGGTTTCACGTGGAATAGCCGCGAAGGAATGAGGGAATAGGGGATCGAGGTGGCGAATGGCGGAGAAGACCTGCGGTATGTGGACCTCAGGTAAATCCACAAGTGCGGATTTGCAGAGACGCGGGCGATGGGCAAGGGAACAAGTTACCCCTCGTAGGTCCCAAAGGTTTACGATTCTAGGGTGAGGAGCAAAGCAAGGAACGAAGCTTTGCGAGCTTAGTGACGACACACAGTAAACCGAGACTGCGTAGAATAAGCTGGGGAATACAGAGGAGTCCCTAGCTATTTATCTAGTAATACAGCCCTAAGCCCTGGGTCGGGGAATGGGCAAAGGGTAAGGTCAAAGGGTTTAAAGGAAGCCTATCATAAGGGGTAGGCTTCGGTATCCGCGGGTTTCTAAAAGAGGAAGCGGAGTTTGCAGGATTTCTAAGACAATCTGTCAGGAAATCCGCAAGTGAAATCCGCAAGTAGAAAGGATAAATCTGCAGGTAAAGAAAGGAAGTCCACGGGTTTCTGTCAGTGGAAGGAAAAAAAGGGGTCTGGTAAGATCTAGGGGAGTTCTGGAGTGTCAACTACGGCTACATCCGGGAAGATCAGCCAGTCGTCCTCGAAGTAGGTAACAGGAGTGAAAGAGAAAGGGGAAAAAGATAACCTCATACGGGAGGCAGGGCGTTCGATTGTAACAGAGTGGAAATGAAAAGAAGACACAGCCTTATAATGAAAGTGATGCACAGCCAAGCACAGTGCAGATATGAAAGGGAAGAGGAAGCTGTGTTGAGGGCTTCTTGAAGTGCATCTGTAGATTCATTAATTATAAAAAGGTAAACATAATCAAACAATTAAAGGGAATCGACTAAGTGTTGATTCCTGTTGTGTATCTAGCCTGTTGGCTGGTCGTTACTGTTTGTTGACATGGATTTAGGTAGTATGTTGATAGGTGGCAATAGTCATGAGGTGTATAGTAGACAGTGAGCAGCATATTAAAACAAAAAGTGAAGATGCCAGTGTAGGTGACAGCATGAAGGTGTCGTTGGTGAAATGAGAATTGTAACAAAAGCATAGAAGGCTTAAAAGAAATGCAAGTCTCAAAATGGCCAATATCACATATGTCGTCATAGACAAAAATCATTAAAAGTAGCTAAAGTGATGAAAGTAGCAAAAGTACTATAATTTGTGGCATGAACAAAGCAACAGCTTTGTGTGCCACATGCTTTCTATGTGCAGGGTGATCTTCATAGTGGATGATAGTAGGGGGTACAGCAACATGGCATTGGTAGGCTAGAAGGCTGTTGCAAAGGTGTGATGGTCAGCAAATTTGTTGACATAGAATAGGCAGAAGTGATTGTATGAATTTGCAGATGAATACCTTCAGATGGAAGTGATGGTGCTGCAGCATATAGAGGAATTAGGTGCGCTGCATGAAAAATGGAGTCAATGTGTATGACTGCAGTCCTTGGTTGTCTCCCAGCCATTACACTAGGCTTGACCACCCACATGCCAGTGTCAGCATTTGGTGTATCACCAACACAGTCAAACCAGCATATGATAGCACAACTATATGTTGAGCCTAGAAATGTGAAAGTAAAAAAACACAGTACCCATGCAATATCCATTTCCTGGAAGCCTGCAAGGCCTGGATTTGTGACCACAAAAACACAGTCTTGATGAGGACCTTCATTCCTCCAGTTTGTACAGGCTTGAATGTGCTTGTGCCACATGCCTCTCATCCCACATAAGTCACTCAGAGCATAAAATGTAGAGAATGCTGAGTTGAAAATAGATATCCTTCCAAGAAAGTGGGGACAGGTAGAACAGGGCTGGTTATCGTCTGAGTGGATTTTCATGTGGAGGAAGGAGCAGACAAGGTGAGAAAGGTATGGGATCCTGAGTTCATCA
>JBBPSY010000681.1:0-10533 GCA_038093855.1 Rugiboletus extremiorientalis
TACGAGTCGTGAAATTCCCCGAGCTTCAAGTTGGCAATAACACTGACATTTTCATCAGGAATGAAAAGCAAATCCCATGATCGAACCTGCCACAGGCTGGAGCTCTCGCCTTGTTGAAGGAAATGGGCGACTGCACTGACTGACAAGGTACAAGAGGCGACTTTCATCCCAGAGTCGTTCAAGCGTAGAGCGCGTCTCAAAGCAGTGAGCACTAAGATTGGACGACAAGAGCGAAACCTCGACGTGGTATGCTGGTTTCTTGAAGTCTTCGACAGCGGCTTGCAGTCGATTTACTTGAGAAGAAGCCTCCGTAAGTTATTCTGGTGACCAGCCCGTCATGATGAGACCAAACCCAGGTCGAGAGACGTGGAACACGTGATCTATATTGTATGATACGAGTCCTGGCAAGTTGATCACAATCTCGGGATGCAGTCGCCCCCCGCAGACTATCTCGAGAGCGGAGGACAACAACAGCCAGGTCAAGTCTCATATCCTGGGGGCACACTATCTCGTATCCAGCGGCCGTGTGACGCATCGAAGGGGCGTCAAACTAGAGCCGGACGTTGGGGTGGTCGTTAAAGCGCGCTGTTCTGTCTTATCAGCCGTCCCAAGGGCTACTCCGCCTCATTTCTCTGCAGACGCTCGGTTCAGGATTCTCCGAGTTGCGGACCTACACTATTCGGTGTCTCGTGGTGTCTGCCGGGATGCAGTGACTAATCCGTGTAGCGATTTGGACAACCACACGAGCTTGTTATTGGGACACATCCATACTCCCTTGTCGAGCGAGGTCAACGTGGACAACCGTGTTCTCAAGGTCGGGAGTACAGATAGGTGCGTCGGGCGCTCCTGATGGGCGGATGTATGCGCTCATGCAGGTCGATAATTCGATGACACATTTGCTGACGCTATACTTTTTGGATTCTGGATCGTACTCAAAAGGGTATCTGGATTGGCTTGGGTACTTTTTCCCTACCAATACGATCGGACCCCATCGGTGAGTACATCCACTCGGCGGTGACAGTTCCTGGAAGGTGACACGTTGTCGCCAGGATCAGACCGAATGGTTCCTACAACAGTCTAGCTCGATTGATCCCATTGAGCATGCGTTCTAGCCGAATACGTCGGCCGACGCTGGCGACTTGTGGGAGCGACAATCTGACCAGCTCACACCGACGACACGCAAGCTCGCCAAACCAAACGCACTCATGTTTTTCCACATTCCATTGTGTGTTTTTCTCCTGAACAGTGGCTATATCTAATCTCTCTATTCTAGACAAGAATCGTCTGATACGCCCGACATAGACACCCGTACGGGCCAGCCACTCGATATTTGGGTGCACGGACTCGAAGGTCCGGGATCTGCAGAAAAGAGCGATGAGATGTTTGAGAACGGTCGCTCAACGCGCTGGAGAACGAACATCGGGCTAGGGATGTCATCTCTGAAGTCAAGGTCATTGCAAGCACCTAGGTTGCGTCTACTGACTGGTGTGGCAGTCACAGAAGGTTGCAAGCGTGTGCAGGACATGTGGTGTGCTTTGGAGGTGGCGGGTGAGTCTGCTGTGCCGCGCACTGGTCCGAATGACGGAGATTGTTTGCAGTTCCTACTCTGGGTACGGGAAAGTGAGGTAAATCCGTCTCGTCGTTGTCGATGGCGTCTATTCACCGGGTGGGTGCACTGCGGGTTTTGACCTACAGTTCCAGTGCATGGTTCTTGCGAACAGGGGTGCTGCACCGCCCGACAGCTTGGCTTGATCAAGCTAGATGGGTCAAGTGTACGACCGGGACACAGCCGAGTCGATTGAGTACATGTTCATTGACGCGCTGCTCGATGTGGATCTGTATCTCAAGATTTCAGATTTGATCGAGAATCCAAAATGTTGTGCTGGCCTCACGAGCAACCTCGACACAATCGAACTGCCGACGTTAAGTTGCTGTTCCCCAACATCCTTGTGACGCACCCATTATAGCACAGATACAAGCTCGAACCTTGCCTCTACCGTCACGAACACCTCTTCATACATGACCTCCACAGAGTCGTCGGCTGCATGGTCCTCTCGCGCAAAGACAAGGAATGGAGATGCGCCACGATCACCTCGATGAGAGAGTCAGGCATGGACAGAGGGCTGAGGGAACAGCTCAGACACACTCATGCCACAGGGACAGGGTGCAATGTGTTCACCGTTGGACCAAGGCAGGGGGATGGAATCGACTGGACGAGATGGCATTTTGTTCCAAGAAGGAATCTAACAACCCGTCCTTTTCGGTATGATTTTTCTTCATTCAAGTTTGAGGGACATGGGATGTTGACATGGCAGACGATACAGACCGTCAAGGGAGATAGCAGCGATTTATTGTTCCTGATGCCTTCCTAGTTGCAGAGGTCTGGTCGCAGATATACAACAAGGACAGGTCGTTTCATAGGCTCATTTAAGCAGCGTATCGACATGTTCTAGAGCACCTCGGTGGGCGCAGGAGGGGCTTGTTCTGGGCATCTTGGGTGACTCGTTGAGAGGGGGCTTTGATCCACGCCCAGTTAAGGTGTGAGTGACTGTTTTGGTCCCAGGAATGTTAACTTTCAGAGATGGCTCATGTATGTCACGTACTTTTTTGCGCAGCGTCAGCACTGTCAGTGTCAGGTTAAGAGACGTCGGGCGATCGATCGTCGCGTGCGGTGGGTTGGACTTGGGCTTTCCAGACAACCGGTTCATGACAGTGCCACCGGAAACTTCAGGGTGAATCGTCGATACAGCAGCCAAAGGGTGGACAACGATGGCTTGGAGAGTGCCCCGCCAAGGGTGTTGACACGGCTTGAGCCACGTCCATTGTTCACCGTCCCGGTTTCAACATTTATGTTTAATGTTCGTTTCATCCGTCCGGCGTCCTCCAAGGTTTCCAGCGTCTGTCCGATAACCACCACGTATTAGAGAGCATTCTATTGCATTGGTTCAAGCTGTACGTCGGACACAGATCATATAATTCATACCACTCTACTGTGAATCATGACCTCAGGCTCAAACCAGTTGATATCTCATGCATGAATTGGTCTTGCTGGAACTCTGCTTGGAGCATGGTGCGATTGTGGTCGCTACAGACATGGGCATCCCCGAGCCTAATGATGAGCTCGTAGGGTTCGGTGTGTGTGATCCGTGCGATCGGATGTGTAAGGGGATACTGTCTAGTAAAAGTGATCTCGAAAGGGACAATGAGACCTGGTTAAGCGGAGCGTTGGTACGCGTGTATGACATACGGAAACCACATACGGGGTGATGCCATGTGCTCACCCACTGACATTCCGAGCGTTGAGAGTATTTGATTCGCCGATGGGTGAGTCTTATAAGTTATAATCGATGCATTCTTGTTGAAGCTGGTCGAACACCCTGAAATGACTGCGCACGTACTCAGGCACAGGGCCCACGTCGCCTTTGCAGCAATGTCCTGTAGCCCGTTTTCGTCGCGAATTGGGTGACGCCGCGTTGCAAGCAGGTACTACGAGTCTGTCTTTGCATAAATGAAGCGGCGAGGGGCTCTGCATCGCAGGTACGTTTGAAAAAGGGGAGGGACTCAGCCGCCTGGATCACTCCAACTCGGCCGAGGTGTCTGAAACCGAGTCGACCTCTGGCCATACATAACGTCCAGCACCGTCCAACCCCGTTCATGAGTCCCGCTAGTGCTGCTGGGGTCTTCAAGCCGCACGTTTCCGGCTAGACGGACAACGTGCAGTACCGTAAATACTACCTACCCGCACATGTGGAATCGACACATTCGGAATGGTTTTCACGGCCCTCAGTGACTTGCCACTGGCAGGCTCACAGCACATACTGCCAAGAAGGCAGTGACCGTGAGTGGCGACCCTTAAATTACCCAGCCAGACCGCTGATTGTCCCACAATCATAGTAAAGGACTATGAGAGTGAAGCTCTCATGAGTCCAGAAATCGATTTCTCGAGGCGGGCATCTGTTCCCGGTGTACGTCCAGGATGGGCGTCGGTTTAATTCGAGCATCCATGTGTTCAAAGCTCGACTTCATCAGTGAGCCAGTCAGTGGTTGCCGAGCGGTTTTTTGTGGTTGCCGAGCGGTCCTGACCAGTCCTGACCACGACCGGCTCCCTGATGTTCCGTCGATGATGATGAGTAATGTACAATTCAGTGGGACTTTCTTGGCTTTTTTGTTCCTGAAACGTTGCCGTGGCTTAGCGCTCGCTTTGCGAGTGATACTGCGGTCGACGGCTCGTTCAATGATGTCGTCGGAATGGCAAGTGTGTCTTATAACCGTTGACCAAGCCTAGGTCATACATCTGACACGGAGGCGATTAAAGCCGCACACTCAAGATTGTTCTGGAGTTTCCGCATATGTTCCCACATTCAACCTGTCCAATTAAAATCCGGGCACCGTCGCCCAGGCACAGGTATGGCCGAGCCTCGAAATGCTCTTGGCATCGGGAAACTTTGATCGAGCGAGGAGGATTGACAGCATCGTCCACGTCGCCACAAGCTGTCAGACCACACTACGTACGCTGCTATTTTTTGTACGAAATAGCGCGAGAGACACCACGCATACAGGACTGATTTCAGCACATACAGCATTGCATTGGTGGAAGCGTTGAGTTCCCGTACGGTTATCTTAAAACTCACCCTTGAGCGTTCGGCAAATCCAACTTGCGCCCATGTGAGTACTATTTGAGAATACGGCATTCTCACCGCTTTATTTCTCCTTGATCTTCTACTGCTTATAATTGGGCTGGTCCCCATTGTTTTCCCCTCCTGTGCAGCAGCCTCGTTCTTCTTCATGCTTTTGGGTATTGCACGACATGGATTACTTATTCTGCTCTCTCTTTCAGTCGAGGTACTTGGCGCGCCTCAGCCTGTTGTCGCTGCTGGGCAGTCTATTAATCTAAGACGGCGCTCTCGATCCGCACGTAATAGCACAGAATGGGCTCAATGGGCAAAGAGCCAGCGTGATACTGTCATGGCAAAGTACGGATTCCAACCAAATAAGAAGAGAGCAATGGGAGAGAACCTGTACGTTCATCGATCAGTTCTTGGCTTTGCATGCTGTTGACGTGGCAATCAGTATTGTGAACCAAGATTATGACGCCAGGCAAGAACATTTCTACAGGTTGCAGGCTAATCTCACATCGTTCCTTTAGCTTCTATGGTTCATTAGCGATCGGAACACCGCCGTATTCATTCGACGTCATTCTGGATACTGGTTCTTCGTACGTCCTGAGAGACACGACGTACTCTAGCCTACTTATCAATTTGCCATAGGGACCTCTGGGTTGCATCGTCGAGCTGTGACGCAACGTGTGCGGGAACTGGGAATTACAATTCTGCGCAGTCTTCGACATTTAAGAATCTCGGTCGTAATTTCGATATTACTTATGGAAGTGGCGAAGCAACGGGTACGCTCGTTCAAGATGTTGTACAAATGGCTGGGTTCGCCATGCCGAACCAACAATTTGGTATGTTTTTGTCCTCTACCGGGGTTGTGATGACATTTGACTACTTCCCAGGCTCTGTAACCTCGACGTCATCGAATTTCATACAGAACCCTGTGACGGGCTTGATTGGTCTTGCATGGCAATCACTATCATCATCGGGTGCGATGCCATTTTGGCAGTCACTCGCTAGCCAGGGTTACTGGAGTTCACCATTGATGGCTTTCCAGCTTACTCGGTATGTTTGGACTTCGTACTCGGCACACACGTGGCTTGACGTACTCGAAATGAAGCTACATCAATGACACGCATGCTGGGCCCTTGGAGCCCGGAGGATCGTTGACTATGGGTAAGGCAATTTAAACGCCAAGAGACGCCCGGCTTACAATTCGGTACCAAGGTTATGTCAATGAAAGTTTGTACACGGGCAGCATAGACTATCAAAACATCCCGAACGGCCAAGTTACATATTGGACGCAAGAGATAATGTGTAAGTCGGACTTGTCGTCCCTTGCTGGTTGCCCGATGCATAATCATTCTTCGGTAGCAATGACAGTGCAAGGAAAATCTGTAGTCTTACCCAGTGGTTCCGGGTCCTATGCTGTAATTGACACTGGTACTACACTTGTGGCTGGCCCCGCGTCGGGTATAGCGGCGATTTACGCCCAAATCCCTGGTTCGTCTGCTGGGACCGGAGCATGGGAAGGATTTTATAGTTATCGTAAGTGCCTACATTTTTACCTGCGGCATCTGAACATCAATAATCGCCTTAGCATGCAACACCGAGGTCACTGTGGAGATATCGTTTGGCGGACCTAGCTGGGCGATTAGCCCCGCAGACTTTGAATTTCAATCAACCGGTTCATGCTACGGTGCCTTCTATTCTATCCCTACCTCGTCCAACGGGCCGCAATGGATCATTGGCGATACATTCTTAGTAAGCACTGTCGTTTTCGCTGCGTCCCTCACGGCTGACGAGTGTGCGTATGTAGAAAAACGTGTATTCAGTGTTCCGATATAACCCACCTTCTGTGGGGTTTGCGGCCCTGTCCCAAACAGCGCTCGCGATGAATGGCATAAATGCCGATATACCCACCGCAACGATTGGAGCTGGTGCTGCTTCTGTGACTGCCAACGCCGTCCCGGTAACGACACGTGCCTCCGGTACTGCGACGTTGTTCATTTCTACACTGCTCTCTTTGGTGATGTTGTCATAGACGATTTCGACGGCTTCTGGATGTGACAGGGACATGACGCGTGGACATGTTATGGATGGTAATTTATTCCACAGCTCGAGACGATATTATGATGCACGAACTACATGCTATGCATGGCTTTGAACCCACTTGCAGCGCGTTGACGTATACTCTTTCGCCACATCATGTTCTGGCGAGAATTAATAGCGGTACAGAGGGGGTTAGTGCGTGACCTGTGTGCTGTCGCAGCACTGTCATGCGTGGGATGTCTTGTACACATATAGTCCAAGTCGACAGCCATGCCAGTGGCAGGCATTTCGAAGTAGCCCAGTGCCTCGACTGCGCACCAAACACTGCTGCGGCGCATGCGCGGACGAAGATCCGCAGCGTCCTTCTAAGCCGAACCCCGGTAAGCAGAACGCCTTGGCACTGAGCTTGCTGAGTATTTTAGGGACCTCAATTTGTCCCTGTGTTCCTGACCTTTTCCTCTCCCGCTTGCAGAAACCTTTCTAAGCACTGCGTTTGGTCCGAGAGCGAGACCAACTTTCTTTCTTTCCTTTTTTTCTTGGGCGTTTTCATTCCAGGATCATATCTACTTGGTTGCAAAATGGTAACGAACCTCGTCTCTGCTGGGTCGGTTCTATTGCTCTGGTTCTCGCTGGAGGCGTATGCAGCGCCGACGCCAGATGCGCCGACGCCAGCTGGGCTGACGATACCCTTGCGGATGAGGTCCCCTGTCAACAGCCGTAGCCTGTCCGAGCGTGCCCTCCTGGCCCAGCGCCAGCGGGATGCCGTCGTTGCCAAGTACTTTGGCCAGCCAAACCAGAAGCGAAGTACGGGGTACAACCTGTACGTCCTCTTCTCGACTTGCCTTCGAGCATTTCTGTGAGCGCTGACGGTCTCGGTTTTGTATGCAGGATCGGAGACCAACAGGCAGATTCTGGGTTCGTGGTTTCGGTGCGCTGTATTCTATTTTTGCTGACTCGAGGCAATTCTTAGGTATTATGGCTCGCTGGCCATTGGGACACCCCTTGCCTCCTTTGACGTCGTACTGGACACAGGGTCATCGTCAGTGCCACAGCGCGTTTGCCCACATGTCGTTCGTGAGACTCAATATTTGATTTCCAGAGACCTCTGGGTCGTCGACAGCACATGTGGATCCGCCTGTGATGGCATGAGCACGTTCACCCCGTCTTCATCGTCAACCTTCAACAACCTCTCCTCTTCATTCTCCATCCAGTACGGTTCAGGTGATGCGGCTGGCTTCGTCGGCGAAGATGTTGTCGAGATGGCTGGTTTCTCGGTCTCGAACCAGGGTTTCGGTACGTGCTCATCCGCTTCCCGATGACTTGTCGTGGGTGCTTCGTTCTGATCAGGCTGCTGACAGCCGTGGTGGAGGCCATGTCGGGGAGCCTGCTTACCGCGCCAGTGTCTGGGATCATGGGTTTGGCTTGGGCTGCGATCTCGAGTTCGGGACAGACACCGTTTTGGCAGACCCTTGCGAGTAACGGGGCGATGGATTCAGCCTTGTTCGCGATTCAACTGCGAAGGTGAGTTGGGCACGCGAGGAGACCCATTTTCATCGGCTCAAGGCTTGGCGTAGATATTCGAATGTCTCAAACCCATCAACATTGGAACCCGGAGGTGAACTCACGTTTGGTGCGTCTTTGCGCGTTGGGTCGTGCGCGCGGCTGTCTGACGCATGTGACAGGATACACGAACAGTAGCTTGTACACCGGTTCGATCGACTACGTCGATATCCCTGGTACTCCAAACTACTGGTACCTTCCACTGCAATGTAAGTTTCCCTCCGTTGTTGACGTGAATACGAACGACGATCACTAACGGGGTGTGAATGGGACGATCGATAGCCTTGACGGTTCAGGGTAATGCCATATCATCGTCCGTAGGAGGGACGTATGCTGCCATCGACTCCGGTACGACCAATATCGCCGGACCCCAGGCCGCCATCCAAGAAATCTACGCTCAAATACCAGGCTCGTCTCCTGCGACGGGCGCGTGGTCAGGATACTACCAATACCGTACGTCCTTTCCCCTTCTATACATGTTCCTTCTACTTACCACCCACTCTACTTTTGCCTCCATATGCACATGCACACGCACCACACAGCTTGCGCCACGTCGGTCACGGTCGAGTTTTCGTTTGGTGGGAACACGTGGACGATGAGTCCAGCAGACTTTGCGTATACGGCAATCAGCTCGACCGAGTGCATCGGTGCATTTTTCGAGGTAGCTACGGGGGCTAACAGCTTGACACCGTCGTGGATCATTGGCGATGCGTTCCTGGTACGTAACTCGGCACTTTTGCTACTTGTTCGCTCTACCACCATCTCCCTCCCTCCCGCGCCCGATTGTTTGATATATTACCTTGTTCCGTTTACTAATGACGACACGTTTCCGCACAGAAAAACGTGTATTCCGTATTCCGGTATAGCCCGGCTTCAGTCGGGTTCGCTGCGCTCTCTGAAGTCGCCATCGCCGAGAACGGCGCCAAGGGTACTGCCCCTACCCCCACGATCGGTAGCATCTCCGCATCTGTCACCAACGTCAATGGTGCCGCCCCCCAGGGCCGGCCGGCCGGACTTGGGCGTGGGATGTTCCTGTTGGGGGTGTTCGTGACGACGGTAGGGTCGTTGGTGCTATGATTCCCCCCCATGATTCCCCTGGGATACATAACTAACATACCTTTTCTTTCTGGCCATGGTACATATACTAACGTCTGACTTGTTGGACACGACGGAGACGAAACTATCCTCTTTCTCTTTTCTGATAATCCCCCTAGTTAAAGACGGTGGAACGGACTGCAAGTCACGCCATATTTATCGTTGATGGTACATGTACATGATTTAGATTATTATTTTTTTCCGTTACCTTTTTTTTTTTTTTCTTCTTGGCTCGTATATCTGGGAACACATTGTGTAGCGTACGTAACATCATCCCCTGCTTCACACCCACTCTTCTCCTTACCAACGAGGAGTATATTCCTTCCGATACTGATGAATGGCAGCGGTTTGCACTGTACAAAATGGGTTGGTCTTTTTCATTCAGACTAATATACACGATGTGGGTTTTTAAAAAGAAGGGTACTGTCAACAGGGTGATGGTGTCGATCTTGCAAGTTGGCGTCGTGTACAATGATCCAAAAACGTCCGATGGGATCTACATCCATGCGTTCGCTTTTCCTTTTTCTTTCTTTTTCTTTTTTCTTTTTTCGAACCGGAAATGGGAAAAAAAAGGGGGGGGAGGCAGGGGCAAGGAAATCCTCGTCCGACTTGAGCTTGAAAGCACTGATTTTCTGACATGGGAAGTGCCGTGATCGCTGACTTCAATCGTCAAAACCGTCCATGTCAAGACTGACGTTTCCAAGATCGACCGCTTGCACCGCCAGTTCGACGTCGACGTCGCTCTCCTCGCCTCGTCCGTCGATGTCGACGACCGGCACGCCATCGCAAGACGCGCGCCCTTCGTCCTCCTTCTCGTCCTCCTTCTCCTCGTCCAAGAAATCCAAACATGTCACCAGACATCCCCGCCATCGTAGCGGCACCGCTCCACCGACGTCCACACCTGCAATCCGTCTCTCCCACGAAAACCGCTCCGACGCGTGTCTCACATACACGCGTCCCCGATGTGTCGGATTCGGACACGTCCCCGTCGACTCCCTCTCCCTGGCCTGAGGTGGATCTCGATCGCCACCGGGGATGATGGTGTCGACAGAAAACCGTTTACGGGGTCGGAGGCTCCCAGGGACGGCATGCATGAGCGTGTGGCGGACGTTGGGCGGGATAGACCATTGGTCAGAGAGGGGGAGACCGTAGTATTCTGCGATGGCGGTGTGTGCGGGGGATGTTTCGGATGGGGCGAGGAGGATGCGGAGACAGA
>JBBPSY010000682.1:0-10527 GCA_038093855.1 Rugiboletus extremiorientalis
TACCATCCTTTCTAGGCTTGATGCAGGCCACTCTGCTCATTCTATTGCCTCCACCATGGGTATCAATGTCTCAACTGTCTCTAGGCTTCACTCTAAGGAGCATTCTGGCCTGCAGAAGGCAGCTGGGAATGTTCACCATGCTCTTCATTTAATCTCTTTTTACAAGGCAGAGAATGCTGTCCAAGTCACCAGGACTCTATCCAACATCATTAATCAACCCCTTCATCCCAATACAGTTCATAAATGCCTTCAAAAGAGTGGCATGAAAGCTGTAGTGAAGAAAAAACAACCTCTACTCTCTGCTAAACACTGTAGGGCTTGCTTGGACTTTGCCCAGGCTCATAAGGACTGGACTTTGGAGGATTGGAAGAAGGTAGTATGGTCAGATGAGACCAAAATCAATTGCCTAGGGTCTGATGGGTGCAAGTTGGTATGGAAAAAGCCAGGGAGTGGGGCTCAATGACAGGTTGGTAGAGGGGACACTCAAGTTTGGAGGGGGTTCACTTATGATGTGGAGCTGCATGACTTGGGATGGGGTTGCATATGCAACCAAGATTGATGGAAAGATGGATGGGGAGCTCTACCTTCAAATTCTAAAGGATGAACTTCAAGATTCCTTGCACCATTTTGATCTCAATCCTCAAGATGTCTTTTTTCAGCAGGACAATGACCTCAAGCATACCTGCAAGAGGGTCAAGGGGTGGCTAGAGGAGCAGGATTTCAGTACTATGGTGTGGCCTGCACAGTCTCCTGACCTTAACCCCATAGAGCACCCCTGGGGTCACCTGAAAAGGAGGCTTGCTGGGTATCAAAATCCTCCTGGCAGAATTTTGGAGCTATGGGGAAGAGTTGAGGTGGAGTGGAATGGAATACCAGCTGAGGAGTGTCAGAAATTAATCGAGAGCATGTATAGGAGGATTGAGGCAGTTCTTAAAGCAAAAAGAGGCTATACCAAGTACTAATACCCCATTATTATCAAGAGTTACAAAACTGTTGCAATGGTATTGATGTTTTTAAATGGGCATATCTCCACAGCCACTGCACCAGATCACATGACCAAGGGGGCAATCCCACAGCCAATAGTATGGACTACATATGGTACACCAATGACTAAGCATGATTCCCACACTATCATGTACTACATCCCAGACAATGCAAAATCACCAAACATTGCAATGGTCTTGGGAGTCACTGTAGTTTATATACTACAAGTACTATTGTATGACTAAGTGGGATGAGTCTATGAGCAGGTGGAGTCCAGAATTAATCATTATGGACAATGTGCCTGATATGGATAGGACAACTGATGTGGAAGATGTTACCATAAAGAAAGAAGGAGATATAAAGGATAAAGGGTCTGTGAGACTGTATAGGAGCAGTATTATGGGAAGCAAAAGGTTCTGGCATTGCAATGAGGCAATAGCACAGAAAGAGACAGGATCTGCTATTGCAAAGGGGAAATATGACAGATATGGACTGAGGCACTACTCTGGGTGTTACAGTTGAGAGCTCCTCCTCCCCTATGCAGTTATCTTTTTCCTCTTTTCCTTCACTCCTAGTATCTTTTACTATGATGACTGGTGCTTGTTCCCAGAAGTAGTGGTAGGAGATACTCCAGAGCTCCCCTAGGTCACCCCAGACCTTTCCTACTTGGACTATGTCCCTTTCAGGAAGTCCTCAGACTTCTACAGCAAGACCCTTATGGTCTTGCTTCCATTCTTTGCTATCACTCTTCATTTGAACTCATTCCCATTCAGAAGTCCTTGGACTTCACAGCAGACCTTTATGGTCTGCTTCCTAATTCTCCTTTGCCCTTCCCTCCACCCCAGGTCAAGGGTTGTACAGTAGCTTATATAGCTAGGGACATCACTGTAGTAGTTCCCAGCTTATTCTACACAGACTTTGGTTTATCTGTATGTTGTTCTAAGCTCACAAGACATTGCCCCTTGTCTTGCTCCTCACCCCTGAAATTAGACTACTTTGGGATCTACAAAGGGTAACCTAGTTCCTTTGCCCATTGCCTGCATTCTCCATCATCTGCACAAGAGAGGCCCACCAGAGCTACTCTTGCAGCCAGTTCTCTTCACCATTCACCACTGTCATATCCATGATCTCCAGTGGTCAAGTGGCCACCTCCAGTCATTTCCTTACATCTCCGGTGTGCAACCATCATCTCCGTACTCAGGTCCATAACCAGTATCTGGAGTTGTGTACCTCTCTACTGGACTTCCATATAACGTCACCCTTCATTCCCCTTGACGTTCTGTTTCATGTTCTCATGCCTAATCATATGTCTCCTGTCATCCTCCATATGTCTCCTGTCATCCTCCATATGCCCCTATCATACTTCCTTATCATTTGTTTCACTTCATAGCTACCATCTGTCATTTGCTACATACCCTCTTCGATCTCAGTCCTGGTTCATAGTATAAGTACTATGTCCTCTGTCTGTAGACCTCAGTTTGCAAATCAACTAAGTCATCCCTCCTTGCCCAAGTTCCTTTCCAACCTTCCCTTACTCTCCTCCATACTACTTCCCGAATACAAGGACATGAGGTTCAGCAAGGGCGCAACACATAAGTCCTGCGCCAATGTCCTTATCCATTGAGTACCCCCTGATCTCCTTATCCTCTATTGGACCTCTGCCCAACTTCATACTGACACCCCAGAACTCTGTCAGACTTGTACCCGAAGGGATCAGACTTGACAGTATTTGCAAACTCACCCTTGCTGAACCTCATTATGCCAGCCAGAACTACTCGCAATTCACATTGTGCTGGTGTGCTACAAACTGTGTTTGGTAGTACCTGCACAATCCCTGGTGAATTCATCAGCTTTACACAATGAGCCGTCCCCTCAATCTCCAGATCAGGTTTACATGGTCCATTGTCCTCACTTGCTCTGCTTCCCCAGGAACCTTCCCCTGAAGGTCCGTATTTCCGAGTCCTGCCGGACAACAAACATGCAGATCTATACAACCAACATCCATTAACCCTGGAACATGGAGATGCAGGTGGTAGGAACAACGACGGTATTGTCAATGACCCTAATGAACCTTCTGACTTTTCTTCGAGTTCTTCAAATTCCGATTTTGATCATAGGAATTCAGATGAAGATCTCAACGAAGTCCCGCTAGCATTTGAACCCTTTGCTCAGCTCACTGACGCGATCAGGGGCATGACTCACTGAGCACTCTGATGAAAATGGAATTCCGAAGGCTCTAAGCCTAAAGTCTGTGAACCAGATCCTTTTAACAGAACTGACCCAAAGAAACTCCATCCCTTTGTCATGCAATGTGAACTCAACTTCCAAGCCAACCCAAAGACCTACCACAAGGAACGGACTAAGGTAACATTCACCCAATCTTATCTAAAGGGTGTTGTGCTCAAATATTTCAAGCCGGATCTCCTTGGAACTGAAGCTCTAGGAGCCTGCCCACTTTGGATGGACAATTGGCATTCCTTCTTGTATGAGCTTCAAACTAACTTCGGACCACACAACCCCATAGCTGATGTGGAAGCTCAACTTGAGCAACTGTGGATGCAGGAGATGCAACAGATCATGAAGTACATTGTAGAATGGAATTGACTTGCTAACCAAGTTTGAGACTGGGGCCATGGAGCACTCCGAAGAAGCTTTTACTCTGGACTTCCAGATTGGATTAAAGACAAAATTGCTTGTCAAGGCAAGCTGGATAACCTTCAGGAACTCCATGCTCTGGCCCAACAGATCGATCATAGGTATTGGGAGTGTAAGGACAAAGTCCCGCATGCACCCAAGGCCTCAGGATTGAACTCCAGGACCCAGACAACCTCCCAGAAGTCTACTAATAACTTCTCTCAGGCCAACAACTCGAAGTCAAAGGACAATAAGTCCAAGGGTTCCTCCAACTCCAGTTCCAGAGGAAACCATAAGAATGACAACAGCAACAAGAAGGGTAACACTACCTCTCCTGCTGCTAACTCCGAATCTATTGCCTCCAAGCTAGGCAAGGACGGTAAGCTCCTACCGGAGGAGCATCAATGTCAGTTAAAATTACACCTATGCTTATTCTGTAGACTTCCTGGGCATACTGCTGATAGTTGCCCAAAAGCAACATCTAGGGCTTTGAAGGCCAGAGCTGCTGCTGCTACTCCAGTGCCGCCAGCTTCAAGCTCCACCTCCTCCAAGGTGAAAAAATAGAATGTGACTCCTCCGAAGCACAGACTGGGAGTCGTGTTATTCTGGACTGTACTCCAACGGAGTTACATCTTAACGTGTCTGCTCTTTATGACCCTAATTCACTCCGACCTCTTGTCACTATCTCCGATCTTGACCTTTCCAATATACCTGTCCTCATAGATTCTGGTTCTACTCATTGCTTTATAGATTCAGCATTTGTTGAGAAACATCAGATACCCAGTCACCCCATTCCTCTGATCCTTCTTCGACTCTTCGATGGATCTTCCTCAGCCTCCATTACCTCCACCGTGAAACTCCGCCTGACCTTCACCTCCAGTGTTTTCACCTCCAAAACATTTTTTGTTATCTCGTTGGATTCCTTATGCAGTTTGATTCTCAGACATTGCTGGCTCCCCCATGACAATCCGTTGATTGATTGGGCTACAAGTAGCATCACATTCCGACCTCCTATTCAGGGAATGCCAACCCTGACATCAATCTCTGAGTCTCCTAAGTTGAACTCCTTCCCACTTCCTCCCGTTCCCTCCAACAAACCACAACAGGCTCGTCCCAGCCTAGCCAGCCATCCTCAGGAAACACCCTTGGACTTCCCTACAGCACTCAGACTTCAGAACCCTCATATCTCCTTCATCAACACTGCTGCTTTTAAGTGCACATCAAAGTTGGAGGGCTCTGTCAAGTTCGCCCTCTCTCTTTGGTCTATCTCCGCTTGTTCTGCCTCTGTGGTCGAACCTCCTGACTCTGACAATGCTCCAGACCTCTTCAGAGTACCTCCAGAGTACCATGATTATGCGGATGTCTTCAGTAAGAAAAGGGCCAATACACTAGCCCCTCATCACTCTTTTGATCTAAAGATTGACCTGGAAGAGGGGGCCAAACCTCCAATTGGTCGGCTCTACTCCATCTCTCCCTCCAAACAAGGAGCCCTTCGGAACTTCCTTGATGAACATCTTTGGATAGGCTTTATATGCCAGTCCACTTCCCCCCATGCAGCTCCGATCCTCTTTGTTCAAAAGAAAGATGGGTCCCTTCAGCTCTGCGTGGATTTCTGAGGTCTTAACAAGATCACTAGGAAAGACTGATACCCTCTTCCCCACACCTCTGACCTCCTTGAAGCCCTTAGCGGAGCTAAGATCTATACTAAGCTCAATCTCTGGCATGCATACCATCTGGTCCATATAGCTGATGATGATGAGTGGAAGACTGCATTCCATACTCATTGGGGGTCATTCGAATCGTTGGTTATGCCTTTTGGTCTCACTAATGCTCCGGCAGTGCCCCAGCATTTTGTGAATAGTATCTTTGCAGATTTGTTGGACATTTCCATAGTAGTCTACCTCGACAACATCCTCATCTACTCCTCTGACCCCACTTCTCATCGTAGGATTGTCCATGAGGTTCTCTGGTAGCTCCGAGCCAATGGACTTTACCTCAAACCAGAAAAATGTGAATGGCATACGGACACCATGGAGTACCTTGGATATATCCTCTCTTCCTTCAGCCTCACAATGGCCACTGACAAAATACAGACCATCTTGGGTTGGCCAGAACTGCGGAAGGTCAAGGACATTCAGTCCTTCCTTGGCTTTGCCAATTTCTATTGCAGATTCATCTGTGGCTACTCCGACATAGTAATCCTGCTTACTCGCCTAACCCATAAGGGGGCCCCTTGGGTCTTCTCCAATGATTGTCAGTGGTCTTTTCAGCGTCTTAAGGATGCCTTTACCTCCACTCTGGTCCTTGCTCATTGGCTTCTGGACCTTCCTTTGGTCATAGAAACCAATGCCTCTGACTATGCCATCGCCAGTATCCTCTCTATTATCTCCTCCGACTCTGAGCTCCATCCTGTCACCTTCTACTCCCGGATACTAGTTAATGTGGAGTTGAACTACAATACTCACGACAAGGGGCTCCTGGCAATTTTTGAGGCTTTTTGAAGTTGGTGGCACTACCTTGAGGGCTCCTTGCTACCTATTGATGTCATCACGGACCATAAAAACCTGGAGTACTTCTCCTCTACTAAACTCCTTACTTGGCACCAGGCCCAGTGGTCTGAGTACCTTTGCCAGTTTAACTTAGCTGTGAGGTACCGCCCTGGTAAACTGGGTGCCAAGCCTGACACTTTGACTAGACGTTGGGATGTCTACCCCAAAGAGGGGGATAGGGACTACACTCGTATCAATCCTGGAAACTATAAGCCCATCTTTACCTCTGAGTAACTCATGTCTTCCTTGCAGGCTACCTACCTTGCTACTCTGCTGCTCCAGGCTAGTGTCCTGATGGACCTTGACCAGCTCTGTTCTGATATCCTCTCTGTGCTCCCCAATGATCCCATCGCATCTCCCCTCCTTTCCTCTGACACTATTAGGGACCCATGTTGGACCGTTCATTCCAACGGTTTTCTTCTCTGGAACAATTGTATCTATGTCCCCGATGCTGCTGATCTCCATCTCACTGTTCTCTGGACCTTCTATGACCATCCTACAGCTGGACACTTCAGACAGAACCACACACTAGAACTGATTCGATGGGAATACACTTGGCTGGGCATCCATATGTTTGTCAAGGACTATATCAATTCCTGTACTGCCTGTGCTCATGCCAAAACTCCCCAACATCATCCATACAGATTCTGAAGCAACTCCCCATACCAGAGAAACCATGGAATTCCATCTCCATGGATTTCATTGAACAACTTCCCCCTTCAGACGGCTTCACAGCCATCCTTGTAGTTATCGACTGGCTTTCCAAGCAGGCAATTTTCATCCCCACTCATGATACCATTACCTCTGCTGAGCTAGCTAAGTTGTTCCTGATACATGTCTTCTCCAAACACAGAGTTCCCACCCATGTGACTTCGGATCAGGGTTCCGAGTTTGTGTTGCACTTCTTCCGTTCCTTAGGGAAAGCTCTTGAGATGCGTCTCCACTTCACTTTGGGCTATCACCCCAAGGGGGATGGTCAAACTGAACATGCTAACCAAACTCTCGAGCAATACCTTCAGATTTACTGCAGTTACCAACAAGACAATTGGTCGGAACTCCTTCCGCTCACGGAATTCTCCTCTAATAATGTACCCAGTGCTACCACTGGTGTGTCCCCCTTCTTTGCTAATAAGGGGTACCACCTGAACTTCTCTGTCTCCTCCGATCTTCACCTCTCATCCTCCACAGCTCAGTTCTACATCACAGATTTAGATGAACTCCATACTTTCCTCCGTTCGGAGATGCTGGAAGTGCAGCAGCACTACCAAGGACCAGCAGACAAGAAGCATAGCCCCACTCTGGACTTCATAATTGGAAATCAAGTATACCTCAAAGCAAAGTTCCTCCATTCTACTAGACCTTCCAAAAAGCTCTCCAAAAAATATTTAGGACCTTTTACTATTATTGCTAAGCCTGGTTCTCATTCCTACACATTGTGACTGCCTGACTCAATGAACTCCATACATCCGGTTTTTCATGTCTTGTAGTTAGAACCTTGCATTCTGAATACTATACTGAATCGGGTCCAACCACCACCTCCTCTGATTGGAGTTGACGGTGAACCAGAGTATGAGATCAAGGAGATCTTGAACTCCAAGATCAATTGGAGATGACACCACTGTCAACTCCTGTACTTGGTATGTTGGCTTAGTTATGAAGGAACTGATGACAAGACCTCCTGGCTACTCACTACAGAGCTAGAACATGCAAAGGAGCTAGTTGCAGACTTCCACCAGAGATACCCCAGCAAGCCCGGACCTGACTTCTCCTAGTGCCGGACTTACTCCAATGTTCCTCTTACTGTTATCCTTCTCTGTTTTCACTCAGTTATTTTGCGTTTATATCACATTGGGACCACAAAAAAGAAAGACAAAGTACTGTATATGACTAATTACTCCTACACTTCCTCCGCTACCTCCGTCTCCTCCATCTCCTCTATTTCCTCCTCTGCTTCCTTCTCTTCTCGTTCCATCCCCACTCCTCTTTCCTGTCTCTGCCTCTGTACTTACTCCTTTCTCCTCCTTCACTCTCTTCTTTTCCTTCCTCTCCCTCTACTCTTCTCTGATCTCCTCCATTACCCCACAGATCCTCCCTAATTTCCCTGCCATGGTCCCCAGGTGCACCATCATCTCGCGTATCATGGCTACCACCCACACATCCATCTCCCTGGCAGCTGCTCCCTCCCTGGAGCTGCCCACCTCCTGTGATGCCCCCTGGGTCTGTGCCACCCTTGGGAAGGGAGGCACCATGACCTCAGGTCAGGGCCTCCGCTTCCGCAGCCTCTCCTCTGCCTTTGATGTGCTCTGTTTGCATGAGATGTGCAGGGCTGCACAGGCCCTACATGACATGCCCTTTGTCCCGGGCTCTGGTGGCTTGCACTTGACTTTGCGGCGATGGCATCAGTCACACGTTCTCCACTCGCAGGCCTTCCCCTTTGTGGTCCTTCATCTCTTCCGCAGGGGTAACACCCTTCCCTTATCCTCCAAGGAGGACAGCTCCACGATTTCCTGTGGGGGCAGTCAGCTTTGGTCACCTGTGATGCTACTGACGACTCACCTTCCCCTTGCCCTTTTCCTGGGCTCGGGCCGCCTCTGTTGCCTCCCTCTTCTTCCACGCTCACTCCTCCACTGCCCACTGCCTCTTCATCCACTCTCTCCGCAGTCGCTCCTCCCGCTCCTTCTTCTCCTGACTCTCTCGCTCTCAACATGCCTGCTCTTCCTGCACCAGATGCTCTTCCTCCACCTTTTGCTCCTCCCATTGTCGCTGCATCTCCTGCAGCTGCACAGTGAGCACGCCAATTTGGGCATCGAGTTGTTCAGTCAGGGGTGCCATGTCATTAGTTGTTGGTTGTTGGGAATGGGTAAGGACAAAGGGATGTTGAGACATCACTCTGACAAACCCCCGACTTATATCATGTCAATTTCAGACTCCGCTCAAAGTCCACTGTGGACCAATAATGCGCTTAGCAGTTCCGCTCCTGCTTAGCATTCCTGCCTCCACTTAGTGATTTTTGCCTCCACTCCATTGTAGGCCTCGGGGGCTCAGCCTTAATGGGGGGGCACTGTCATATCCATGATCTCCGGTGGTCAAGTGGCCACCTCCAGTCATTTCCTTACATCTCCAGTGTGCAACCATCATCTCTGTACTCAGATCCATAACCAGTATCCGGAGTTGTGTGCCTCCCTACCGGACTTCCATATAATGTCACCCTTCATTCCCCTTGACATTCTGTTTCATGTTCTCGTGCCTAATCATATGTCTCCTGTCATCCTCCATATGTCTCCTGTCATCCTCCATATGCCCCTATCATACTTCCTTATCATTTGTTTCACTTCATAGCTACCATCTGTCATTTGCTACATACCCTTTTCGATCTCAGTCCTGGTTCATAGTATACAGTGACTCACAAAATTGTCCCAATGTTTTGCACTTTTTGATTGTGCATTGAATAACTCTGCAGCATAAACAAATACAAACAAAGGGCTGGTGTATCAATGGAAGCATATACTCAGGGCTAAGTGATGGTAAATGAATTATGTAATTTAGACCAGAAGCCATGGAGATATATGCAATTCAAAACTGATACTCATTGGGACAATTATGTGAGTGTAGTTTAAATATATCAGAATCTGATGCTCCACCATCTCTATGGCAACCAACTGTGAACAGATTGTTACTATGGTGATGTTATGTATTGTGGGACCTATAGTCAAGCTATTTAACCAGGATTAATATTCTCAGCACTTCACAATTCCACTATGCACTCCATCTCCTCTACTTAGAAGGAAAATATCCTTTCTCTTGCCTCCAATGGTCTCTCTACTCACCAGATTGCCTCCAGAGCTGGTCTTGGCAGATCTACTTTGTCCAGGGTACTTCAGGACATCCTTCCTAATTGATTGGCCCCTTATTCTGAATGTCCTTCACAGCTTTCTACTTGCTCTCAACAGTGTATTGTCACTCAAATTACTACTGGCAAGGCTTCTAATGCTGTTCAAGCCACCAAACACATCAACAGCATCATCTCTACCCCAGTCTCCTCAGAAACAGTCAGAAGAATTCTTAGGAAGAATTCATTCAAGGCTGTGGTAAAGAAGAAAAAGCCATTACTCAGTGTAATGCATAGGAAGCAGCATTGGAACTCTGCTTTGAAGTACAAAGAGTGGACTGTGAAGGACTGGAAGAGGGTAATATGGTCAGATGAAACTAAAATCAATAGAATTGCATCAGATAGAAGGCAGTGGGTGTGGAAAAAGGCTGGAGAGGGATTAATTGAAAGGGAGGTCCAGGGTATAGTCAAGTTTGGTGGAGGAAACATCATGGTATCAGGCTGTATGGGTTGGGAGGGTATTGGAAGACT
>JBBPSY010000683.1:0-10522 GCA_038093855.1 Rugiboletus extremiorientalis
TAACCGAACTCGGACGCTACATGGATGCTACCGAACAGTGATGCGGGGCATGACAGATCAATGTCTTGAACGCTATGAAAGAGTTGAGAGGACGCTACACGAACACTACCCAACAGTTGGGGGAACATGACGGGCTAATGTCTCGAGCGCTATGCAATAGTGGATATGACAATACAGTAGGAGTGTCTGCGACGTTACTTCGCACCGCCGAAAATGTCCACATCAGCATCAGAGGGGACACTAGTTCATAATGCCGGACACTGGATTCTACCAATCGCGACGATACTCAAGAGTGTCACAGACGCTGTCAACTATCGACATTGCCTCTTATAGTGATGATGATCAGTGCTACGAGTTCCATCTCCACTCCAATGACGGGAGACCATGCCGAACTTTCTGTCGCTGGCCAAACAGAAACAACCAATGTAAGTTTCAACCTAGGATTGCATCCGAACAGGCTAATGTCATCCTCAGTATATGATTTACTGCAGCTGGTTTATCAAGTAAACATAGTCTGGCTGAGCATGGAGGCTATGGACAGGTGTCAGCAACCAAGGATGCAACGAAAAGAATAGACCCACTCGAGACTCTGAGCGTGTTCTAAAAACATCTCTAGGGAGACTGGCAGAGGGGGATCAAGTTGAGAAGGGCGGAAACCTTGCTTCTGATTCAAACATTGTTGGGAATCTTTGGAGAGATACCATGGAAGAATACCATGCGCAAGGTAAATTAGTGTATACGCAAGGGACACTATGTCGTCCCTTCGTGCATAAGCTAGGAAATTGATCAAATTGTGAACAGTATGAGAGTTAAATATTCAACTGACCCATTCCATTATGGACGTTAATACTCATGAAAGGCAACGTCCCCACAGCACCACCAAATGATCCCAGTCCTTCATAACGTTCTGCATGCCCAAAATCGACTAGGTATGGCTCCAGTGCACAGTCCCGCGGAAGCATTATGTTGTCTGGCTTCACATCTCTGTGGACATAACCTTTCTCGTGAACGGCCTGTAGAGTTCTAACCTAGATCGAATTGGTAGCTGGTTGCGGAGGGGATAACGCTACACACCATTGCTCGCCCAATCTTGTAAACTCTGTCAATGGAGAGAACTCCGCCCGAGGCACGCAGGAATGTTTGCAGGTCATCCCCAAGACATTCCAACACGAGAATACCATGGCCTTTGAACGTGTAAGCTGCGTAACACTGTGGGACTCCTGGGATTATTCCCAATTTTCTGTAAACTCTGTGTTCAATACGAGTACGAGTGTCACCACCACATTCTGTTTTCAATACCACACTTTCGCCGGTGTGGCAATCTTTTGCGACCAACACACGACCTGCAAAGCAAGGCTAAGCAAAGAGGCAACTTCAACTTCAACAAAGGCTTACCAAAGCTCCCTTCCCCTGCGTAACTCGACAACCAGTATTTACCAAAAATTGGGGTTAGTGTGTGATAAAGCACACCAGTGTGAGTGCAGAACGGCATATTTTCCCCGACTCCCACGAACTAGTGGGAGAGTGTTAAACGGTTTAAGTCCTGACAGCAAAACAGTCGTGGTAAAAAGCCGCGGTTTTCGACAGGGTTTTTCTTTACTTCCCAAGGGGCCAGCCGAGATGCCGCTGGCGGATCTAGTTTGGGTCTCAATCTCCGCTGAAAATTTGGCCTCAGGGATCGTTCGGGGCCAACACATTAATATGTATCCTGGTATCTCGGCTATTAGCTTGGCGGTATGGGTTTCCACGGCTACTAGCGCGGTGGCAAAGCATCGGCTTGTCAGATATGTTTGCAACTCCACAGACTCGAGACGTGAGAGTTTACTTCCACCGTGACGCACGGGCATTGATATTGATTTCGATCATATCTCTGACTTCAATGCCGCTCGTGCTTAAAAACGACGCCGACTCCTACAGTATGTAACTATGCTCTTGAGCATAGTTATATGTGCAATAGGTTCCATCGCCGTTTCACTCTGTAACACACGCAAAGTACCAGAACACTATCATACATCAATTCTCTCGGGCGAGGGATGGGTTCTTGAGCTTTTGACAGGTCACCCGGAGCGCATACGGACTGAGCTCGGAGTGCACGGTGAAGTATTCAAAGAGCTCGTTTCCACCCTCGGACGGCATGGAAAGCGGAATGGGGTCTCGCTTGAAGAACAACTCGCCATTTTCCTTTACACCTGCGTTACTGGCCTCTCTGTCCGACATGTTGGAGAGCAATTTCAGCGCTCAAATGACACGATCTCACGGTAGGTAATTCTTCCATTGAATAGTCACTGAAACAAAACCCTTCGTGGCTATTTTCGCAAGATGATGATGATTTTCTCAAGCGCTCCCTTCTACCGAGCCTACATTCGCTTTCCCGATGGAAGCACTACCTCAGCAAAGATACGATCAAATCCGAAATTTTGGCCTTACTTCAAAAACGCCATTGGTGCCATCGATGGGAGTCACATCGCTGCCACACTACCTGCGCACAACCGCTCAGCGTTTCGCAATCGGAAGAGTTTCGTATCACAGAATTGCCTATTTGCGTGCAATTTCGACCTTTTTTTCATATATACGCTCACAGGGTGGGAAGGTTCTGCGTCCGACGCAGGTATCTACGATAACGCCCGCACTCAAAGCCTTCACATCCCCAGTCGTTGTACAATCCTGTGTTCGTGTCTGCGCAAATAGAATTGTGTGTCCTACATTACATCGTCCATGGTAAGGTCAGACTCGCTTTCTTCGTCCTCAACACGACCACCCCGGATGGCAACATAGTCGTGCCACATGATATCAGCGATGCGATCGCGCTGTGCCCGAGCCTCTGGTGATATCTCGCCCTCGTGAGCACCAACGTCCGACTGGCCACCTCCAAACCTAACATGTCCACCGTTTTCATGGGTTTCATCGTCATCACTAAGAATCGGACCTTCGTTCGGGTCGTGGGTGCGAATGAAATTATGAATAGCGCACAGCGCTGCGGGTATCCGTGCCTGGATAGAGATGGGATACGATGGGCCCAGGATGAGGATGCGGAAACGATGTTTCAGTATTCCAAATATTTGTTTAATCACATTTCTTGCAGATGCGTGATGCAGGTTAAATAGTTCTTCCCGATTCGCTGGCCTGAAAGCTATTAGTCCAGTAGACAAAGACGCTGAAACAATGACTTACCTGAAGTTAGCACGGCCCCATTCAGCTAAATGATACCGAACACCACGATATGGGACAAGTATACTGGGTTGAAGGGGGAACCCAAGGTCTCCCAAAAGGTACTTCCCCTCACAGGATGTCGGGTGCAGTACAGGCGCGCTCACTAGAACATCGTAGACGAATTGAAGAAATTATCGAGTTGTGAGTCCGAATATGTATTATCCTGTACATCTGTGTAACAGGACTGACGATCAGCCATGTCGCCGAGCGGTTTTAACGGTCGAATAGTGACGTATCGAATTATCTTTTCCTGTCATTTTTTGGGGGGGACATGGTTGATAAATCGCTACTATAGGTACTTCAAAAGAATGCTTACCGCTTTTTCCTCCCTCGAAGTCTACAATAGATACGTGCAACTTCCGCGTCTCGACGATCCTGTACCCAAGGTCATTAGAGAAGACCCTCGGTTCATGCCGTTCTTCAAGGATGCAATTGGCGCCATCGATGGCACTCATATACCATGCACGCCATCAGCAGAGGAACGTGAAGCAGCTCGAAACCGGAAGGGCTTCAACTCTCAAAATTGTCTCGTCTGCTGCGATGTCGACATGAGATTTTTGTACGTGCTCAGCGGATGAGAAGGGTCGGTGGCCGATGCATCTATCTACCATGACGCTCGCACACACGATCTTACAATCCCCTATGGCAAGTCCTATCTCGCTGACGCTGGCTTTCCGAGCCGTCTCGAACTCCTCGTGCCCTACCGGGGAGAGCGCTACCACCTCGCTGAATGGGGCCGAACACAGCTTCGGTAAGGGAAAACATTGACTTTGTAATGACTGAGTAGTCATACAAACAGGCCTACAAACTGTCGAGAGTATTTCAACCTACGTCACGCTCAGCTCCGCAACGTTGTTGAGCGTATCATCGGAGTTCTCAAACGCCGATTCCGCATCCTCATCCTCCCCCCCGAATTCTAAATGGATGCCCAGGCACGCATTCCCCCAGCGTGCTGTTGCATCCATAATATCATTCGCGTATTCGATTCTGCTGAGCTGGAGGACATAGAATTAGCAGCCAGACCTGGCCCACTGTCCGAAGAACCACCAGGGATCCATGGAGTCATCGGTAGCACTAGTGCAGATCGCAATCTCATGGGAACGAAGAAAGTCAGATCGCGTTGGACCCATGATTCAGCTACGCAGAAGAACGACAGCGGCGGGGTGAACCCGTGTACTTTCAAGAAGACTAGTGTATCATGGATGTTATGGTATTTATTGCCGTCTGAACGAAGTACTGGAGGTGACAATAATTCGACTACCTATGCCGCCGCCGCCGCCGCTTCTTCAAGCTTCTTCATCAGCCAGGCACTTCGCACTGCTGTACATGCCTCAGAAACATCGGAGGCTAGCGCTAGATATATTTTGGCACAACGTCAGTGACATCTTTGCGGAAAATTTCGACAACAACCGCCATTTGATCGGGAGAAAGTGTTGAGAGATCGAGGGACAGAAGTATCTTGGTTGCGTCGGCTTTGCGAGATTCAGGGTTGGTGTTGATGGGACTTGGCATCGAGGATGACGGGTGTGGGTGCCTTTGTGACGGAGGGGAGGGGAGGTTGGAGATGGCACTACCGACGAGCACAACGCTTTCACGGAAGATGTCGTTGAGGGATCCGATATAATCCCCCATGCGATCGATAGCTGAGACGGTTGAAATGCGCCACTTGTGCACTGATGAATGCGTTGACCCAGTGGCCGAACGTGGTGTGACTCCCGATACCATGGAGATGTCGTCGTCGTCGTCGTCAGCTTTGCGCTTTTGGAGTTTTCTGCACAAACTGAAACGCTTGATGATGGTTTGACGGAGCTGGATAACGAACTGGTGAATGACATGGGGGCAACGGGCGGTAAGAAAGTGGATGGGGTTTGAGGGAGCTGCGATGAGGAGGCTGTTGCTGCTGCAACCATTGACGAGGAATGCGCGCCTGAAGTAATTTGAGATGATGGCGGGGTGGACAATCAGTGCGTGGAGTCGCTGTGCCTGCAAGAATGCCGGTGTGCCCCAGCTCACAAGGCCCGAATATTTCTGTTGAAAAAGGTCAGTATACAATACACTGCGAGATCACCAAAGGAAATCATACCTTGACGTATTCTGCCCATACCACTTCACTTCCAATGCCGATACTAGCCCCAAGATCAAGCGAATAGGCGAGCCCGGATGCGTGTGCAAGCATATCGACAGCGTCAAATGTCTTTCTGAGCTAAACAAATGAAAACTCAATACTACGAAATGAGTGTAGAAGTAGCAGTACTTACTCGACTCCATTTCTCTTTGCAAGCGCCCCTTGTCTTAGGGCCACCCTTCACTAGGTTAGCGAGTTCGGGTGAGCTGACAATAATTTCCAGAACGATTTCTTAAAGTTTAGCCCATCGCCAGCTTCTGCCCTACGAGCAATAACCTGGTCAATCAAAAAACTGACATCAGTATCACTCCAGGGGGCCGATGGGGTGCTTTCTGTGGTCTGTTTGTCCTTCTTGGACCGTGAAGTCCGTCGGGGGGGCATGGAATCCTCGGTGTTGATTCGGCCTTGGCTACATCAGCCAGCGATATTTCCGATATAGCAGCATCTCCGCCAGCGGCATCTCGGCGATTGTTTTGCTGGACAGGATCCGCAAAACCACCCCTGGCAAAAAATTGCCTAATCAGATCATAATCAATGCTGCATTTGAACAGGCGTGGCACGTGGGGGCATACACCTACTGTGTATACCAGACTGTCCGTTTGCTATCCAATGTGCAGTTGGCATCCACGGCAGGGAAAGTCTGTTGGGTAGGTTTTCTGACTCCGCCAGCGGGCGTGTTTCCTTTCCTTTCCTTCCCTGTCCTGCCTGCCATGGCTCTCCAAACGAGGCCGCGGCTTACTGATTCAGAACTGCGCAGGGAACGATTAGCGCTGGCTAGTGAGGAGGAACGCGCGTGGTACCAAGCTCCACTGGATAGCACCCGCCATAGTAGAAAATTGCGTCAACCGACCAAAAATGTGCATGCCCGCGTTCATGAATTGTGGGAGCAATTCGTGAGAGAGTCCGTCACGCACCCCGAGCTGCGGGGGCTAACTATACGGCCTGGAATGCCAGTTCCTTCCATACGTGCGTATTTTTCAACTGCACTTTCTTTCTCCTTTTCTTGTTCAGTGATTGATACCTGTCTCCCCATGTCTGTTGTATAGCCGCCATCAAGGGCTTTGCCCGATTCCTATGCTTGACGTTGCGTGGACGATTGGAAGACCGTGCAACAGTGGCTACGATATCTGGATATATCTGGACGATTTTCTCAGTGCTTGCGCGGGAGGGTCAAGTGTCAATTTCGACTGACGCAAGAAACCAAGTTCGAAACTACATCCTTTCAGAAGAGTTTGCAGAGAATTCAAAGCTATCAACACAACATCGCAAGAAGCATTTTGCGAACCAAACTGATGTACGCAAGTTGATCGATGCCTATCACGTCGATGTGGAATATTTTCGTACCAACCGTATGCGGCTCCAGATGATAAGCTTGACCACGGTCTTGGCCTCAACGGCAGAGCGGATCGGTACCATCGTGGAGTCTAGCTGCTACAGGGGGTCAAACGCAGCGGTGATGTGGAAGGATATCGAAGTCACCGTCTCTCCAAGAGAGGACACGCCGCGCGAGCCGGACCTCCAGTTTACCATCAACTTCCGATTTCTCAAGGGCGGGCGGGATGCGGACTCCTATTCCAAGTCGGTCTCGTTGTTTCCTCTAGAGGACGTCGACCGTTGCTACTGCCCCGTTCTTTGTCTCGTCGTTCTTGGCCTCCAGGACGACGTCTGGGAGGGAATCCACACGCCTGAGGACCTTCTATTTCCTCTGATGGCTCCCACCACGACGCACAGGCTGCGCGTCAAGGAATCTAAGCAGGACCTGCTCGTGTTCAGGTCGGAGGAGAGGTCAACCGATGGCTGGCGTATATCCGTAACTGAAGCTTTGGGCTATGATGACGTCCGTCGGCACCTGACATACTTCAGCAGAGCATGCGGCTTTCAAGGTGATTTGGACACAGCCCTGGGATCTTACAACTGATGCATCCACTCTTTTGGAAGCTGACGTAAGACCTTATGATATTCGACGAGGGACTGCAAACGCGGTCGCGAACGACACCAGCGTGAGCGTGGGGCAACGCGAGAGATTGATGGCGCATTCTGCACAATCACGTACATACCAGGTGAGTGATCCCTATGTACCAGGGGTGTGGTGCAATCACCTCATGCGATGTGTCATCGATGCGGGTGACAATTCGGAACCAAAGCGACACTATGAAAGCATAATTGTCCACATCGACGTTCAAGGAGTTCAATCTGGAGGCCAAGACCAACGACGTCTTGCACTGATAGAGGTGACGTGTTTCGAACTCAGGCTGCCGGCTGTCTGACAATTATTATCATTTCCCGTCTGGTTGTCTCCAAGGCGTCCGGATCTATGTGTAGCGGTGCTGACCCCAACGCTCCGACGTCGCTGCCAATGGACGAGGCGATAACCATATGGAACGACCCTAAACTGGTCAAAATGCGAGAAGACGCTCGATCAGTGCGTGTGCGCGTGCGCGGTCTATAGTCGCGGTTGCTAACACCAGGACAAACAAACAAAAAGCTTATTGCAGAAGCACAACACAAAGAGATCGCCTCCGGTGCGCAGATTGATCCGCTCGATGAACAGGACCCGCGTGCCCGCGCTGCATGCCTTACGAAAAAGCATGCAGCCGCTGTCAATCGGGAACAACGAGCGGCACTGCTTGTGGCGAGAGAACGGTACTTTGCAGACGCCTCGATTCGGCAGTTGGCAGGACAGGCGAGTTCCGTCACCTTGTCTGTGAAGATTGGACACGGCGACTAACCCCCTTTTTAAGACGCCGTCGACATTGCAACCCATGGCCGCGCTTTCTCGAGCAGGATATGAAGCGCTTATCAGGAATAAGGCCAGCACACCGCTCGACACTGCCAACTTTCGAATGACGACAGTGCAAATGACCGCGGACCTCGATACTGCGGAGGTTCCATCTTCCTTGGTAGCTGGGATGGAACCAACGCGTGCTCGTCGACGCGTGGCGTTTATTGCCGCATGCCATCGGTTCCTTGACATGCCGATTTCATGCCATGCCTGGTGTTACCCCGGAGAAGCACCTACCCAGGCGAACCGCTGCCCCGTGTGCGGATGCCTTTGCATGTAACTTTTTTCTGTTTTGTGCCTGTTGCTGAACACTCCATCTGCGTCTCTTTTTATGGCAGACATGAAGAAATGGATAGAGGTGTTGGATTTCACATTCATCAGTGCCTCATGAAGCAAAAGCAAGAGCGTGCGGATGCACAGCTGATGGACCTGTATACCCCTGCCAGATGCCTTTGGAAAGGTTGTCAACACAGTCTGCAGTTTTGGGAATCCCGAGCTGAATTTACTCGGCACGTTCGAAATCATGTCCGCAACGCCCGTGGTTGCGCGTGGACCCTAGATGAAACAGACACATGCTGTCAAGAAGGAAAGAGGGTGCAGGACTGGCCGCAGCATCTCGCCCGCAGCCACGGTATCAACATATACGAACATGCGGCCGTCCGATTCTGTTATATTTGCTCCGAATGGTGTGTGGGGTATCATTTGCTCACTGATGCTGAGTGAGCTGGAATGGGGTTGCCAGGTACTCTGACTTGACGGGTGGTGGTATTGAATGGGAGGATCACTGCCGTGGACACTATGACGATTTGTTTGCCCCATTCGCCGAGCGGGCACAGGAAGATGTCGATGTGGAAGCAATTGGCATTCAAATTTATCCAGATGTGGACAACTGTGTTGGTTACGAACCTGGAAGCGGATTTGGAGGTCGTCTTCCAGAATATCACGGCTACGTCAAGCGCGGGATCGCTTTCGCGCCTATGTTTTGTGTTTGGTGCATACATGATCCGAACCTAAATGTGGTGGAGCAGATGACACAGTATGTCCCCCCTTGTTCTTCTCACCACAAATGACCAAATCAGCAACTCTTTTCTTTTGGGGATTAAAGGTATCATGATCCCACGGTGTTTCATCGTCACCTGAGCACGCACACCAACCAAGTCATCAATCCTACCATGTGCCCTTCTCCGTCGTGTGGGACAAGGCTGTACCACAAAATCGAGCTATTACTCCACTTGATCACAGTGCATCGTTTGGGCGTTTGTGGGACTGTCAGAGGAGGTCCAGGACGTCGCTTGAAGTTACCCCCACAACCCTCGACCGGAGGTGCACTACCTCTGCCAACATTGATTGGTAATGATGGCAGCATCCAAAGCATGGGATCAAGGCTACCGCCGCAGGAGCGATCCCTGAAAGAACAAGGGGATGCCATGAAAATGGACTTAACAGACAATGTAGCGGGCCGAAAACGGTCGCGGAAGGGAACACCTAACAAGGTAAGACAGCTTGATGCACACAGTCGTCACTACCGACACTTCCCTGTGTTACTTGAGGGCATGAAGCGAAGCGGAAACAAGAAGCATAGAAGCATCAGGGAATGCGAATCGGTTTCACAAAGTAGAGAGGTGTCGGGCACTGAAATTCAGTGGACTGAGCCATGGGTCGTGAGAAGCGACTGAACATCTTCATTATTTCCGGAGGCGAAGGGGGTTACGGCATACAGGGCAAGCGCATGAGGGTTTGGGATTGCTCAAGACGTTTCGACGGCAGCCTCTTAGACGGGCTGGTCACCGGACTTGGATGTAGATTAGGAAACGTTGTAGCGTCACTGAGCACAATCCTGTCGCTAGACCTTATATTATTTTATCGAGACTGAAAATGTATATCCTTAGTTTTCTACATGAGTATGGGTCGTCTCTCGTGCATCCGCAAATGCTAATTTTACACTGGGCCTGGACACTTCGTTAGGTTAGGTTATCAATTGGTTACAGTCGCCATCGAGCGCCACCCTCACCACGCGGATATAGCCCAAATTGCCGCTACCGCATCACTGCTCGGTCGGATTCCCTTCTACAACACACTGTACTTAAATTACGACCATGGCTGATAAAAATGCTATCTCGTTGCAACTAAGTATAAACCGTTTGGTCTGCCTCCCAGTGCGACTACAGCGGGGTTTGAATGCGGCCTCGTCGGCAGGGCTCAACTTTGGCGCACCTCAGCTAGGGTGCTGTAAGGTTTAGCTCAACCCGAGCCAGACTTCAATGAATACATAACTATCTATTCGCCAGTACCTCCCGTAATCCATTACACCAGACCACCGGGCGTCTGACGAATGGGTCAGTGGTGCAGCACTGCTGGCGCTGGCACAGGGGATGACTCGGGGGTGCATAATAGTAACAGTATGA
>JBBPSY010000685.1:0-10505 GCA_038093855.1 Rugiboletus extremiorientalis
ATTACCTCAATGTATTTTCTAACTTTGACCTACTTGGTAATCCACCTCGTAGTCCCTTCGAACCCCCAGGACTTCTATAAGTTGTCTGCACCACTTCTGAAGTGTGCAGCATCTATAAGTCAATCGTACCACTTCTGAAGTGTACGCTTTCGTCTCGCCTTGAACCGACGTTCAAGCAAGAGCGAACCCTTGACCCTATGACCTAGAAATACCCAATCCCTTGGGAAACCCTTGATCTTGCATTTGACCAAGTTCTACGTTAGTACTTCGGTACAAACGTAACAAAAGGTCAAAGTTCTCCTTGACGGCCTACCAACGACGTAGCAGCCATTCACCACAGACCCTCCTCATCCGCCCAGTGGGGCCCTAGATCTCGCAGACAACTATCCCCTGAACTCCTTGATTCAGAACCCTCAGAACACTCTGAACCTTCCTCTCCTATCGATCCTGACATCGATCTCGATCAGGAAGAAGCATTAGACCTCTCCCATCAATTCTCTGCCTCTCTACAAATCCCTTGATCCCCCACCCCTCCATCTCCCACCCCAGTAAACCGCCACCCGGTTTTCTCCTTACCATCTCGACACCCCTCCCTGGTCAGAACCCTGTCCCCGATCATGAGTTCTTCATCGAAACCTGTAGAACTACGGATCGGCCTTCCCGAACCATTTGATGGATCCCACAATGTCACCAAAGCCTGGATTCAGGCAGTGCAATTTTACCTCTTGGTCAACGAAAAAGTCTACGATACTGATACCAAGAGGATCGCCTTTACCTTGTCATATATGACCAAAGGGTCTGCTGCCACCTGGGCCTCTACTTTCAGACAGAAAGTCTTTGCCACTAACCCTCCAACCTTCGGCTCCTTCGACGACTTCGTAAAATCTTTTAGCACTGCTTTCGACCAGAAAGATACCATCACCTCTGCCATCGCTTGGCTATCCACCAAAAGAATGACCCCTACCAAGAACGGGGATTACTCCCCCTCCCTCCTCGAATACACCTCGGAATTCCAGAACTACTCTGCCCTCTCCGGAATCACTGACCCCAACGTCTTGATTGGATATTACTCAACTGGGATACCGATCCCTTTAATGAAAAGGATCATGTCCATGGACACCCCCCCAAGTACCATTGATGAATGGTACAGGAAAGCAAACCATTTCAAAACGCAATGGGACCGCGCTGCTGAAATCGCTGCACGAAACAAGACACCCGCCCGTTCCTCCTACCATTCATACGCCCCACACCAAACCACCAAAGACCCTAACGCCATGGACGTCAATGCTGTTCACGTCCCAAAGCTCACCCCTGCTGAACGAAAACGCTGCATGGAGAAAGGGCTCTGTTTCTGCTGCAGAAAATCCGGACATCTCTCCGGAAACTGTCCTGCGTTCCCCTCAAACTCCAACCCCCGACCTCCAACTGAGAAAAAGGCTAGAAAGGTGCAGAAAGTGGAGGAGGAAGACGAGGTCCCAGGTCTACAAGAGATCGAAGACGATGATGAAGAAGAAACCCCCAAGGTGAAAGTAGTGTTCACCCAGGATTTTTGAAACGGAGGATTCGTCCAATGCGAAACCCCTCCATATGTAAAACCCATGTACTTGTAGGAAACAAGAAGAAGAAGTCAATTCACATCCCCCTTCAACTTATTGTTCCCACTCGCACCATGAAACACGTCGGAGCCACCGCCTTAATCGACAGCGGAGCTGATATCTCTTGTATTGACTGGAACTTCATCCAGAAATACAAACTTCCCCGGGAACGACTTCCCACTCCCATCCCCGTCCGAAATGTCAACCAGACTTCGAACAAAAGTGGACCAATCCGCTTTACTTCTACCCTCTATGTCAGCATCTCCGGAGTGAACCAGAGAATCAAATTCTACATCATGCACTGTGGATCCGAGAACCTCATTCTCGGCATGCCATGGTTGAAGGCCACCAACCCAACGATAAATTGGAAAACGAAGACTATTTCGATTTCCACTGACAATGATGAAACGGTGGACCTAAATTCCTCGTATACCCTCGACAAGCTACGACACACTGCCAAACTCCGTCCCTCCCCCCCCCCTACCCAGAATTATCCGACATATTGACACCGATCCAGTCTATGATGAGAAACTTTATGACTACTTGGATCATCACCTTGGACATCGACTTCCCACCATCCAGACTAACCTATACAAAATCAATAGGGTAGTCAAACATGGAGCTAGATACCAGTGCATATCCCCGGCAGTGGTGCAGGCGTTTACCACCGCTACCAAATTAGCCATCGGTGCGGAGAAAGCCAAACCCAAGAAAACCCTCCCAATCGAATACGCGATGTTTTCCTCCGTCTTCACCAAGGAATCCATGGACCATATTCCCCCCTCCAGACCTTATGACCACGCCATCAACCTTGACGAATCGTTCACTCCCAAGGTTGGTAAACTCTACCCCCTCACCTCCGAGGAACGAACGGCTACGGAAACCTTCCTGGACGAAAACCTTAAATCTGGAAAGATCCGCCCTTTGCAATCCCCCCAAGCCTCCCCCTTCTTCTTCGTGAAAAAGAAAGACGGTAGTCTTCGACCCTGCCAAGACTATCGCTACCTCAATGAACACACCACCCACGACGCCTATCCCCTTCCCCTTGTCTCTGACCTCATCGACCAGTTGAAGGATGCCAAAACCTTCACAAAATTCGACGTGTGATGGGGTTACAACAACGTCCGCGTCAAGGACAGTGACCAATGGAAAGCTGCCTTTATCACCCACAAAGGCATCTTTGAACCCACCGTAATGTTCTTTGGGTTGACCAACTCCCCGGCCACCTTCCAACGATTCATGAACGATTCGTTCCAGGATATGATTGCAGAAGGATGGCTCGTCATCTACATGGACGATCTCCTCATCTTCTCCCCCAATGACATCACCCACACCGAACGAACTAAACGAGTTCTCCAACGAATGCAGGAACTCGACCTGCATCTCAAACTCGAGAAATGTACCTTCGCAGCCCCCGAGGTAGAATACCTCGGGATGATCATCCGTCCCGGCCAACTAGCTATGGACCCCGTTAAACTTGCAGGGATCGCAGATTGGCCCATTCCTTCCAAACTCTGTGACGTCAGGTCTTTCTTGGGCTTCGCCAACTTCTACAGGCGATTCATCGCCAACTACTCCAACATTGCCTGCCCACTCATCGACCTAACAAAGAAAGCCACCCCTTGGCATTGGACCACAATCCACCAGAATGCTTTCGACACCCTGAAGAAAGCCTTCCTCTCCGAACCCATCCTTCGCCTCCCTGACCCTGCCCGACCCTTCGCCGTTGCTACCGATGCCTCCAAACACGCCTCTGGAGGGGTCCTTCTTCAGACCAACTCCAACGGAGAATGGCACCCCTGCTCATATCTCTCCCAATCATTCTCCCCAGCAGAACGAAACTACGATATTTATG
Organism: Rugiboletus extremiorientalis; assembly: GCA_038093855.1. NCBI lineage: Eukaryota > Fungi > Basidiomycota > Agaricomycetes > Boletales > Boletaceae > Rugiboletus > Rugiboletus extremiorientalis. The sequence continues at coordinate 3,451 of JBBPSY010000685.1, forward strand.
ACCGCGAACTCCTCGCAGTCATATGTTCCCTTAAGACCTGGCGGCACTACCTCCATGGCTCCCCCTTTCCGGTTCAGGTCTTCACCAACCATAAGAACCTCACATACTTTCGACAACCCCAGAAGCTCAACCGGCAACAAGCTCGCTGGTTGCTCAACCTTTCAGATTTCGACTTGAAACTTATCCACATCCCGGGTCGCCTCCTCTCTGCTCCCGATGCCCTCTCCCGCCGCCCTGACCTCATTTCTCCCACAGACGACGACAACGACTCTGTAACTCTCCTTCCCCCCTCTCTTTTCATCAACCTTATCGACTCGGCCTTAGCCGATAAGATTGCCGCCTCCTCCGCCTCCGACCCCTTAGTCCTCGACTCCCTGCATGCGATGGAGGGCGAAGTTCCATCCAAATTTCGCTCACGCCTCTCTGACTGGAAATTCGACGCTGGCATCTTAACCTACCAGGGACGGGTGTACGTCCCAGATACTATGCTCCGCCAGCAGATTGTCGCTCGCTCTCACGACAGCGTCTTTGCCGGTCACCCCGGTTACCTAAAAACCCGTCAACTTGTCGCTGCAGATTACTGGTGGCCCGGCCTAGCCCAGTATGTCTGCAAGTATGTCGAGGGCTGTGCCCAATGCCAGCAGTACAAGGCGAACACTCACCCCACCGTCCCCCCACTATCCCCTATCGCGTCCTCCTGCTCCTGCCCCTTCCAACAGGTCTCTTGCGACCTGATCACCGACCTCCCCCAGTCTGACGGTTTCGATTCCTTATTGGTCGTGGTCGACCATGGGCTTACTAAGGGGGTAATTCTCTGCCCCACTAAGAAAACGGTTACTGCGGAAGGAATCGCCCACCTTTTCTTCCATAAAGTTTACACCCGGTTTGGCCTTTACGACACTATCATCTCTGACCGCGGTCCCCAATTCGCTTCGGAATTTGCCAAGGAGTTAGTGAAACTCCTCAGTTACCGCCTAAACCTCTCAACCGCCTACCACCCGCAATCCGACGGTGAAACCAAACGTGTCAACCAGGAAATAGAGACCTTCCTTCATATCTACTGCCACGATAACCCCACCTCGTGGTCCGAGATGATTCCCCACGCCGAATTCGCCCATAATCACCGCCCTCATTCCGTTACTGGGAAATCCCCATTTTACCTCATGATGGGCTATGAACCCTGCCCCTTCCCCTCGGTAATCGCTGAGACGAACATCCCCGCTGTCCAATCCCGCATCGCACTCCTTACTGCCGCTCGTGATGAAGCCCTCGCCGCCCATGAACTCGCAAGACAAGTTATGAAATCCCGTCTCTCCTCGAAAGGGTTCAAACCCTTTACCAAAGGCGACAAAGTCTGGCTTGAAGGCCGGAACTTGAAGCGTTCCCTCATCCCCTCCAAGTTCCTTCCGAAACGCGAAGGACCCTTCGTAATCACTGACGTACTATCCCCAATCACATACAAACTCCACCTCCCCAAGACTTGGAAGATTCATCCCGTCTTCCACGCCTCCCTTCTCTCTCCATACAAATGGAATGAGACTTACAGAGCTAATTTCCCAACTCCACCACCTGACCTAATAGATGGAGAAGAAGAATACGAAATCGAGAAGGTCTTACGACATCGCGGCCCACCCTCTCGCCGTTTCTTCCTGATCCGATGGAAAGGATACACGGCAGAAGAAGATTCCTGGTTACCCGAGCGGACTTTGAAGAACGCTCTGTCGGCCCTCCTGAACTACAAAAAGCTTCACCCTATCGCATTCCCTCCTTAGTTTCTATTTCTTCTATGCCTTGCACCGATCGTCCTGACTCTTTCAAATACAACATTTCCCCCATGGCGATTACCTACCCAACTCCCTCCGTTTCTTCAGTCTCCTCTATCACCGACTCTACTATAGATGAACCTTCCTCTACTGTACCTTCTCCAGGATGGGAATCCTCCCACCTCCCCGCACCCCTAGCTAGTAGACTTTCATTTCCTTTACGATTAGCTCCTTCTTCCCCCACCCCCATCGAATCCGTTGACCTCCCGATCTATGCCCATCGTCTCCGGGATTCCTTCCCAGACAGTAACTACGTGAATCGCCTCAATGCTGCAGCCAGAAGCTCCCGACTCGCCATCCCCATCGAGGCCCACCTCGACATCGGCTCCCCCTTACGCGTTCTCTACTCCGCCTACCTCCAAGCCCACCGAATTCGCCAGTTCTCCTCCCCCCGCATCCGTACCCTGAATACCCGAGTCGATCTGGTACAGGAACAGACTGCTGCTGCGGTCGACAGCATCATTGGAGACTTACACATCGCCTTCTATCAATTAGAAATGGGCGAATTTCTAGGAGATTTAGACCGATACTTGTCGGAGCTTAGCTCTTCCCCGGACATCATCCCCACGGCTCCCAACTCCCCCTCCCCCACCGCACGCACCCCCATCTCCGCCTCCTCGGAACCCCTTACCCAGGCTGAGGCTGATGCCTTAGAACTGGCAGAAGTCCGATGGAATGGAGGGACTCGCTACCAACGGTACTCCATATCCCCCACCCACCCTCGTTACAACGAAGCATGTTTCGAATGCCATGAGTTGGGACATGTCCGCATCAATTGCCGATTCTATCAATGTCCCATCTGTCTCTTGTGGCATCCCGGCCACACTCAAGCCGTCTGTGTTACAATCGAACGCCCCGCCTCCCGCATGAGGTTATCTTTTTCCCCTTTTTCCTTTACTCCTGTTACATACTTCGAAGACGACTGGCTGATCTTCCCGGACGTAGCCGTAGTAGACACACCGGAACTTCCCTAGATCACACCAGACCCCTTTTCCTTTCGACCTTCTCCTTTCCGGAAACCCGCGGAACCCTTTCCCTTATCCGCGGATTCCCCTTTCCTACCTGCAGAATTCCCTTTCACACTTGCAGATTTCCTACCTAAGAAATCCGCAAATTCCGTTTCCCCTTTTTGGAAACCCGCAGACTCCGAAGCCTGCCTCTTACAGCTGGCTTCCTCTAAACCCTTCGACTTTACCCTTCGCCCCATTCCCTGACCCAGGGTCTAGGGCTGTATTACTAGATAAATAGCTAGGGACTTCCTTGTATTCCCCAGCTTATTCTACGCAAGTCTCGGTTTACTGCGTGTCGTCGTTAAGCTCGCAAAGCATCGTTCCTCGCTTTGCCCCTCATCCTAGAACCATAAACCTTTGGGACATTCAAGGGGTAACCTGTTCCCTTGCCCATCGCCCGCGTCTCTCAAATCTGCATAAGCGGATTTATCCCCGCAGTGCTCAGTGCGGGTCTTCTCCGCCATTCGCCACCTCGATCCCCTATTCCCCATTCCTTTACGGCTATTCCACGTAAAGCCCGCTGCCCGTCTAGAGTGCTACTTAGCTTGACGACCCGCAGTTGAGCCCACGCGTAACAGTCTGCCCCCTCCGTCGTATTCCCCCTCCCCGTCGTCAATCCTCCTCATCGTCCTCTTCCTCCCGGTCGAACCATCACCCTCCTACCTCTCGCTCTGCCCGCATCTCCACTAGGGGACATCCCTCTCGAAGGGCCTCTCGACCGATTACCTCCCCCACCCCTGCTCCTGTTCGTAGGAACTCTCGTCCTCCTACGCCCCCCGAAGCTGCTGGAGGAGACTACGACGATGCCATTGATGACATCGGTTGGGGAAACATTACCGGATCCCCAGGAGCGTCGTACGGTGCATTTTAGTCAAGTCCATTAAGTTCTTCGTCGATGACTCGATCATAAGACGGGGGTAATGTTACAATTCATTCTTTTCTTGTTCTTCTTGTATAAGTCCTTGTATTACCAAGCCTCGTGTCGACTCACCGAGAGGCTGTACTCTTCCTTTAGTCATCATCTTTATTGCTGACCAATCTCCCCTCCACCGGCCTTACTCATCATTTGCTCGGTCAGCGAACTTCCCCCACCTTCCATGACCTTCTACAAGGTTCTATTCTTTATTCTTGAAACGTATATAAACCCCTCGATTACCTCAATGTATTTTCTAACTTTGACCTACTTGGTAATCCACCTCGTAGTCCCTTCGAACCCCCAGGACTTCTATAAGTTGTCTGCACCACTTCTGAAGTGTGCAGCATCTATAAGTCAATCGTGCCACTTCTGAAGTGTACGCTTTCGTCTCGCCTTGAACCGACGTTCAAGCAAGAGCGAACCCTTGACCCTACGACCTAGAAATACCCAATCCCTTGAGAAACCCTTGATCTTGCATTTGACCAAGTTCTACATTAGTACTTCGGTATGAATGTAACACCTCTCTCCGGATGTGCTCACCCAGAGTTTGGACCTCACAATTGCCAAAAGGATTGCGGATTCCACCCATACGGACCCCCTTGTAATTGATGCTATGAAGGCCATTACCCTTGGAACCTCCCTTTTTCCCCGCACATCACCTGATGACTGGAAGTTTGACGACAGGAAACTTTATTTCAGGAATCGGCTGTACATCCCGGTGGGACAGCAGACTGACCTTGTTCACCTCATTCATGATAACCCTGGCGGTGGCCACTCCGGACATTTCCACACCATCAATCTCCTTGAATGGGACTATTGGTGGCCCGGTCTCGCCACATTCGTCCGACGTTTCGTGTCTGGATGTGCCCACTGCCAGCGGAATAAGGTCGACACCCACCCCACCACACCCCCCCTCTTGCCGATTGCCTCCATGGCTACCCACCCGTTCCAGGTGATCTCCACAGATTTAATCACGGGATTACTGCCTGCCCAGGGATTTGACAGTGTCTTGGTCATGGTCGACCATGGCCTTACAAAGGGGGTGATTTTCTGTCCCTGTACCTCCACTGTTGATGCGGAAGGAGTTGCTAAACTCTTTTTCGATCACGTGTTCAAACAATTTGGCTTGCACGACAAAGTCATTTCTGACCGAGGCCCCCAATTCGCCTCCACATTCACATGAGAGCTTGCTAGATTGCTCTCCTATGACGTAGCACTATCCACTGCCTATCATCTGCAGACCAATGGGGAAACCGAACAGGTGAACCAAGAGTTGGAGACCTATCTGCAGCTTTTCTGCAATGAGAACCACACGAAATGGGTCAACCTCTTGACCTTTGCCGAATTCCACCACAACTCGGTCGCCCATTCTGTCACCCAGAAATCCCTGTTCTCCCTTATGATGGGTTACGAACCCCGCTTGTATCCTCCTCTTGGGAAGACTTTTCTCCCAGCACTCGAAACCCACCTTAAACAGATTCAGTCCGCCAGAAGCGAGGCGCTTGCCATGCATGACACTGCCCACCATCACATCCTAGAAAGGACCACTTCGAAATTCATACCCTGGAAGGTAGGGGACCACGTTTGGTTGTCTTCGAAGAACCTTGCCCTGCGATACCCCACCCGAAAACTGTCTCTGCGGAAAGAAGGCCCATTTGAAATCCTGAAGGTCCTCTCACCATTGACCTATCAGTTGAAACTACCTCCACAGTGGAAAATCCACGATGTTTTCCATGCCTCCCTGTTATCATCCTATCAGGAAACACCCGAACACGGACCCAATTACCTAAATCCTCCTCCTGATCTAGTCCGCGGAGAAGAGGAATTTGAAGTCGACAAAATAGTCAAGCATCGTGGCATCAGAGGTCGGAGGCAATACCTCGTGATGTGGAAAGGATACAGTCCATCGGAAGCCACCTGGGAACCTGAGCGGAATTTGCGGAATTCCACCCCTTTGCTTAAAGCTTATAAGCTTGCCCATGGCTGTTGAAATTCCCCAGCTCCCCTCTCCTCCGCTTGCCCAGATGGCCATTGAACAAACCCCTCCTCTCATCCCTGCCTTTCCTGCCGTCCGTGCCAATCACCTCCCAACCCAAGCCTGATACTCTTTCTATGCCATCGTCCTCGAGTCCCCCAGGCTCTCGGAACTCCTTGCCGAAACCGGATTCGTTAGTAACAACCGGTTCCTCTCAGGGCTCATCAGCGTCTTCGACAGATACACTCACATTCATCGAGTGCATGCTGAACACGAGATGCATTATAGTAAGGGGGTGTTCAGTATCCACAATGCCCCCATGGCGGAGGCTGTGGTCAGCCTCCATCGTGAAATCCTTGCCATCCTGGATGACACACAACTCGCCTTCGCCATCAACCGACTTGAGCCTCAGCTCATTGCACACCTCCTCCGCCCCCTCCTCCTCAGTCTCTCGGCTACCGAGCAGAGAGTTTATTTCGCTCCTGAAGGAAACTCCAGGCCGGCATCACCCATTCCCATCCCCCCTCCGAGAGGTATACCCAGTAATCCCACCTCTCCCTCTTCCATCTCCGATCCGTCGACAACCATCTCCTCACAGACGAGAGGACTCACCCCCACCACCACAATCGCTGGCTCTGGACATCCCACTCCAGCTGCCACCCCCACTTCCTCACCTTCCCCTCCACCACCCACAACTGACAGCGGTAATGTCATACAACCCCGTCAGCTCATGGCAGCGGAGCCTACAGTCCACCCTCTCAGATGTACTGGTCCTAGCCACTCTATCAGGAGATGACCAGTCCCCCTACTCATTGTTGGACTTCCAACCTCCTCGCTTGCTCCCTCCTACCAGCTCCTCCCCGCTGCCAGATCCAGGGGAAATCCTATCGATGTCGATGCACCCACCACCTCCACCAACATTCGACACACCTCCCCTCCCAACACGCGCTGTTACCAATGCGGTGACACCTCCCACTGGTGCGTGGATTGCTCTAACTACAGATGCCCCTTCTGCCACATATCGGCTCCTGGTCACACCCAGGCCTCTTGCCCATGATGCCGTTGTGGCAATTGTGACGCCCTCGGGCATATTATGGACAACTGTCCCCACCCTCGTAATGACCCCTTCCCCCGAAGACCCTGGACTTGGAATGAGGAGTCCAATGACGACTACGAGGTCAACGAGGGAGACCAGTCCGGCCCTTGTTACGGTAGAGAGACCCCCCAGCCCATTTTCCTCCTTCCTTACTCACTGGTACAATACCTAACGCTACTTACACCACGATTACCTTAGGCGAACCCCTAACCACAGGGTTAGCCATCTACTTACC
>JBBPSY010000686.1:0-10495 GCA_038093855.1 Rugiboletus extremiorientalis
TGCTTGCCTTGATCGCGTATACACCCGAGTAATGCGACGGCGCTCGAACGCTACCAGCCACGTCCGTGCCCACACCGATCCTGGAACCACCCAGAGCGAGAAGTGCACTTTCGCCTCCCGAGGAACCACCCGGACTGTACCCCTTCTTGTGAGGGTTCTCTGTCCTACCGAACACATCGTTCGTCGCTTCAAACGAGAGCATGGTCGTGGGTACATTGGTCTTGACAAATGGGACCGCGCCTGCATCGCGCAGGAGCCTCACAAAGGCACCGTCGTGCGAGACGGGTTTACCTGTCATCGCAGAGTACCCTATGGACGCATCATATCCCTTGACGGCAAGCATATCCTTGAGGGATACGGGCACGCCAGCCAGCGGACCGGAGCGCTCGGCGTCACGAGCCCATTTCTCAGCAGACTCGATCATGATCTCAGTGAGACAATTGGTTTGAGCATGTGCTTGCAATGCACGCTTCCCATACGCGGTGAGAACATCAGATGGGTTGAGTGACAATGTTTGAACGCCGGACACGATGGCGGAGATGGGGCGGGAAAGGATGTCCTTGTCTTGGAGCGTCAAGGGTCGGTGGTACACTTGTGGAAGGGATGTGATCCTCTCAGCTCGCTCGCGCTGCTTGTCATTGCTGCAAAGGCATAATGGGGTGAACGTTTGAACCCAGACAGAGGTGGTCTCTTACCAAGCTCGTCGGTGGGCCAAATGGGAAAATAACATGACTCCGAACGGGAACGAGGCAGATCACAGAACGGGCGTCGGTCGAGCAGAAGAGTGCACGGACAAGCGGTGGCGGAGAGGAGGAGCGACGATGTTTATAGCTGCCCCAAACACCCTAGCTAGTACTAGTACACACGGTGCAGGTGAGGCCGAGTCTGCTGACCGCTACCACGTTGCCAACATGCCGACGCTGTTGCGAAGCTTACATACCTGTGGTGGGATTCAGTCCCCGGTATGATGGAGCCTTCAACATTCAACGTTCAACTTTCAAGTGATTGGGGCAACTCAAGCTTTGGCGGAGACGTTCCGCCAAATGCGACTACTACTCAAGCGCTCAACCTTATGAAGACTCGCTTCTTGCCAGCATAGAACATGTCTCTGGTAGTATATCGGATAGTACACCCGCCTGTCAAGTATCTGGGCGCGGGAGAGCGGGGTTCGACTCCCCGCCAGAGAGACAATTTTTGCTGTTGCTCTTTTTGCTTCTGAGTGCAGGATCTGGGCACACCCATCTCCCATCTGCCGACACCACGCGTAAATAGTCCATGTGCTGATCCACTGAATAGCTGCGAGCGAACAAGGCTGAACAAGGCTTGGAGAGGGTCCGCATAAGCGGAAACATGTTGTGGTGAATTTAACAAGCCCACAGGATCGGTGCATCCTACACTCCTGTCCCGCAGGTCATTCCAAAGTATCCAACCAAAGATCAAAAAACCATCTTCAGGTCTTGGCGCCCGCGTTCACCCGAGTGTCCTCCAACGCATTCCGTACGCCACTCGTCCACACCCCAAGCTCTTTCTCCAACGCCACGATGCTCTCCCTAAGCCCCCGACCCACCTCACCACCCTCATTCTCGTGGCCAAACCCCACCAACAACTCGCTCCTCGCTTTCAGCAGTGTCTCATATGCGATCTTGAGCCTCGACGGACCGCTGGGAGGAAAGGACGCCATCTGAGGCGGCCACGATGGCGATGGCTCATCGACAGCGAGTAGTTTACCTAGCTCGGCGAGCGCAACACCGCGCACGGGATGTCCCTCGTCAAGCACGGCGGATAAACCCGCGACATGCTTCGCGGCGGTTCGTATACTCTCGTCCAGGAGCTCTTGTGAGATCCGGTCGGAGAAAGAATCAACCAATAACGACTGATGGAGCTTTAATAGCGCGAGGAGGGGATGAGATGAGGGTGGTAAACCCGCGGAAACCAGGATTGGAATCATATGCGTTGTTATTTGCTTCGCCTTTTCGTTATCTACGAGATTATAAACGTCATGGATAGGATAGATGGTAAAAATGTTCAAATGGAGAACCATACCACTCGACTGGAGGTGCGTCGCCTTATCTAGCGCTTCTTGTCCGATACGGACCGCATCGATGACAGCATGAGGATCAGTGATTGCAGCCTTACATTTCGGACACTGAAAAACCGGGCGGTCTTTAGTTCTAGGTGAGAAGTTACACTTGAAGCGATTATTAATATTTACGCACCCTCATTTGGAATAAGGTAGGTGCCCCCACATAATTTGGGACACACAACGGCTTCTCGTGGGTCGATGATAGTTAGGATTTGCTCGCACAACTGGCATCGGCAAGTAAAGTTATAGGTTTCGGTGAGCACATCTTGTCTTTGTGCCTTTGGGAGGGTAGTGTCGATGTAAGTGATCAACACCTGGCGAAAGAGTAAATTGGAGCACTTGTCGACTTCGGATGTAGAGTACAGCATACCTCTTCTCCGGTTCCAATTTCACGCAGAGCGATGATATTCAGAACCGGTTCTTTCGCCTTTGCTTTACCGCCGTGAGGGAATACAACGACTGCATTTGGAAGGCACGAGTGGTTCGTGAACGCGACCAGCGGCGACACTGTGGCACCAATCGGTGTAAGTGAGGGCGAGGTCAGAGCAAACGTGTTCGTGATAAACTAGGAGACGGACTGGATTAGCGAAAACAGTGTAGGGAAGTCTGCCCGAACCTCACCCTCGAGATCGCGCTGACAAGATCACCTGCGGACATGATGCCATATTCTTCGAGTTCAGAGGGCGCTTCTAGACCGAGGTATCTGACAACTGAATGCGCTAGGTGGGTATGGGCGTCGACGGAGGCTGATTGCTGCAATGCTACTTTATCTGGGAAATTAATTGTGTCAACAACGGGAGAAAATGTTGATGGCAAAGGAAGCCCACGGGATTGCATTGCCTGTATTTCTTTGGACTGGAGATGCAGTGAGCGATCGGGCGTAAAGTAGCATGGATACGAGGCGACCAACCCATCCACTACTCACGCCCTTCAATTTCATCTGCCATAAAATACGGCCTAAACACCGGACCGCGTCGTTAGGAACGCCGAGCGCTGCGGACGGCGCTGTTTTGGCCCATCTCCGAAGCGCGTTACACTCGGACTTGTGCAGTTTCCAATCTACCTTCTGACAACTCTGTCCAAAGTGAATAGGTCGCATTGGGGCAAGTGCGCAATAACTTACGCTGTTACAGTATCTTAATGTCCCACAGCCGGAGCACCGCATGAGAGGGGATGTGGAGGCGGTATTCGCACAAGAGGAGCAATAAGAATCGAGGTATTTGTTGGAGAGGACGAATACATGAGGTTCTATAGTCAGGATGATGGACCCTTTGAATAGAAACAATACATCAGCACCTCACCCATACAAGAATCTGAAGATCGCTGTACCAGGTTTAAAAGGTTGTCGTGACCACAAACCCCTCCCGGAACTAGCTGATTTCCTGACTTCAAGCGCAGGGGGGAGCTGTAGATAGAGGCCCTCAGTGTCCACCACTACGTCACCTCGGCTGGCAGACGCCGCAGCTTGGAGTGAAGACTGTGTGGGCACCGATGCGACAGGACTACTCGACGCAGGTACATACGATTTTGGGCTTTTAGATTGCCTCTTGGACTTTGAATCAGCAAAAGCCATGACGGGAGATGTCAGTCAATGGAGGCGCAATATGCCTTGTTTGCGTCTGTTTGCTACAGACCAGCCAAAACCACTGCAAATGTCGACGATCCTCTTTAGCTAGCATCGCTCCTGGAGTCACGCACGAGTACTTGATCGTTCATTCTCATTCTTGCATGTTCTCGTACGATACGGTGCGCTTATCCGTAACCCATGTGCGTGTTCCTCCCACAGCGAGAAGATACTCCCACAGCAAGCTTGCTCCCAGATCTGTGGCCTGACAACAAGGGTCTTAACAATGCATGTACTTAATGCTCCCGCATCCAGAAGCCGCTCAAAAAACGTTAGTCTCGTTTGTGGAAACAAGGGGAGTTTGTAGTATTTTGTTATGTACATAAAACTCTAATGTATTTATACCCGGACATCTCGGCGCAGGCGCCTCCCCCCAATCGTATCAGGTGAGTAAATAATGCGGACTATGGTTCTCCGACCAACGTAAACGCTTCCATCGGCGCCGCTCCCCAAGTACTCTACTCCACAAAGGACGTTTTGACCTCGTCATCAGGTGACATAAAACGTGTTGCACCTTGCCTTCTTGAATCCGGTGAACGGATTCTGCCGAGCATTTGGTAACCGCTCTATCCAAAGCAACGTTCTGGAGGCACGGCAGGTTGCGAGAAGATGGTCCCATTTTCCCTCCATATTCCGAATAGGTTACCTGGCACACGGCTGCCTCACAAAACGTGGCTCCGACTTTGAATGACACGGTGAGAATGAGGGGTAGAGGGTCGGATCATGGACTTCACAAAGACGACGTAGAGAGGTATAACATTTCTTTACGAGGCAGCCGTTAGCGGTTTGATTAACACTTGTCATTGGTTTGCGCTCTTTTGGTGTGGCTCTGATTGGAGATATGCACCCACAGTTTTGACCTTACCAAATCGATACCCACAGCTGCCATGATCGAGGAATCATGTCCGCATTGTTAACGGCTGGCCACGTTCTCCCAGAAGTTTCTGCTCGGTTCGCATCGTGCTGACGTGTGTAGTGGTTGATAAGGTCGTCTCCCGAGTATTCGTGGATGCGAGCCATCCTAATGGCGCGACAGGAATCACACTCCCTGCGGCCCTTCAAATTGGGTGTTTGATTTGTGCATTGTGCAACTTATGGTTTGGCGATCGGCTGGGCCGTCGAAAGACGACCGTCATAGGCGGATTCCTCACGGGTGGCATCGTGTAGCTACGCGCTCAGCTCGTAATCGCATGAGTTATCACTGGCCTCGGAGACGGACTCGACGTGAGTGAGCTCATTTCGAATTATCGTGCATGCACGCTGAGTGTGTAATAGGCGTCGACGATGCCCAGTCATCATGCGGAATGTTCGCCTGCTTTCAAGAGAGGCAACTTGGTTACGGTCGGAGATAGTCTAGTATCATGATATCGTGAGCGGCATTTCCTCGAACTGCCCTCCGGATAATCACTCATTTTGTTGGGTACGGTTATGTGAGTGATAGTCGTCATTGACGCGGTGATATGTGAGAAACTAAGCAATTCATTCATGCAGTGGATTGACTTCGCATTGTATGACCTAAGAGTTCTGCGATTCATGGCTGATGGCCACCTGGTATCCGGGTCCGCTGCCCAATTGCAGGACCCAATCACATTCCACACTGTTCTCGCCCTAATTATGACCTTTGAATTTAGTTTCGTATGTGTGCTTTGACCCTTGGACTCAGAGGTAACCAGGTGCAATCTCCAAGGATCGCCGACATGATGGGTGACCCGACCATACTTGTGACTACCGCTCGATCGGCGCAAAGGTTTGCAACACATGAGCACAACGCCAAAGTGGCATATATCATTTTGGTATTGCAGGATAAACTGTCCAGTGACCTAGTGGCCCAAAGGACGTAATCACACCCTCCGCAAAACTTTCGAAATTGAAACATGGCCCCAGGATCTCCATGCGAACAAGGAGACTAACATTCGCAAGTTAAAGAGAACTTTCCACTGGCGGTCGTGGTCCAAGCGTCAACTTTAGACGGGCTTTATCGCGGTCACGTCCGCTAGCATTTCGAGCAGGTTCAATACAGGAACTAAATCGATCACCTAGTACGTTCGAGGCATTTTCACTCTCTCGTTTCCGGCTCACCGAATACTTCATAGCTACACTATCAGTTTGTTCCGGTTTTTACTCTGACCGCCATTCTCATTCAGACGGTTGATCGAGTGGCCCGGCCCTTCCCTCCGTCACATCCCGCGTTGTCGCTGTTGAAAACAGTACAGAATATTTTCTCAGATCAACCGCGTCGGTCGGTGAAACTTTATGCTCGCCAGCGTGGCGGGACAGTCTCTGGCAACGGTGCTTCTCGCGGTACTTTGGAGTGTCAAAGGTACTGGGGCAGACGCCATAAGCTCTGCGGTGTTTTTGATGTATAGCTCTTTCTCGCTATTGCCTGGCTGGGCTTGATGTGATCATATACCTTCGAGCTTGTTCCTCTTGCGAGTTGGAATCTACAGGGTCGACGATAGGTGTTAGCACCGCTGAAATTGTAGGACTGAGAATTCGCGTGGTAGCCAATGCACTTAGTACGGCTGTGCCGGTTATCGAACTGGATCCTCAATTTCAGGGTAGCGGTGATCACCTGGCCTTCCCTCAGCATTTGTGGGAGGTGTATATCAGCTGCTTTCAATAGTTTATTCCTGCCTATATGCTTGACAAGTCACACTTCCCTGCTGGTTTCCCCCGAGACTGTTAACGAGCGACCGCATGGCGTCTGCGGTGTTTGATATTGTCGTGTTTCGCGGACGCGGTTTTGTGCTGTTAGATTTGGACATAATTTTGCGCTGGGTCATAATGGAGGCGTCCCACCAGTCACTGTCCCAGCTCGGAAGGATATGCTTCTTCCTGGTTCACCCGAGGCCAACATGATACTGGGAATTCAGTCTAATTCGACGACGAGTAGACGAAAATGTGGTATAGGGTTTGAATTTCCTGGATAAGCGCCCTACACTTACTAATGAAAAGGTAATGTTGGACGATTACTCTGGGCAGATGAAAAATTACACGCAGATCAGACACAGAACATCTCATGTAGTTTCACTTACACGGTCAGGAAACATTAGCCTCGTGCTTGGGAGATGCAAGTGTGACACGTGACTGCCGTTTGCTCTCTCGTTCGAAAGCAGCCATTGCGTCGCGCCATTGAGAATCCCGGGGGACACCTAATTTTGAGACCGGCTTTTCTGGAGGCTGTAACGGACCAACCCGGTGAAGAGGCCAGATAATGTAACTCAGTTTTGCGTCCACCAAGCCCAGAGGCACCTATACGGTTTTCTTAGGGCTACAGAGGTGACACGAATGGGTAGATAACACGACGTACTGGTCCAAACATGTTGCTATCCAAGGTGCGGAACGGTTCGTCGCCCTCGACCCATATATGACCTTCTGGGACGAGCACCTCGGTGTCGGGATATGGCGGGAGCGTTTGGACAACGTCGTGTGCGACGGCGACGACTCGCTTAACGATCATTTTTCGACTGTCGACAGGATCCCTGGAAGGCCGTTGGTAAACGTAGATGCCGTGCATGGGACGCGCACAAGCTGCGTGACACACCTGAGCGAGACAACGTCACCCTTTGCGATAGGGTTCCCAAAGTGAGTGCTGAAGCGGTCAAAGACGACGATGTCGTCCCACCGGGAGGTGTCTGGATTGAGCGTAGGCTGGCTGACGGGGATGGGTATACGCAGAAGGTGAACATGACAGGTATTCGGAGACTCTGGAGTGCACACACGGACCTGCATGCTTCGCCCTCGGACGGTCTTTATGGTGTAGCAGTATTGGGAAAAGGCTATACCGAGGGGCAGCCAGTAGAGCACACGGAACGTTCGTCTGAGCAGGGAGGGGCTGCCATGGGAAGAAGGCTGGGTTGCATACGAGCGGGTTACCCTCGTAATGAGATGGTGCCTGAAAGACATCCACGGCCACGGTCGACGGTCGGACTCAACTAGTTATAGTAGGTGCTGGATGATATCGTGGATATCACTACCTCCTTCAAGACTACAGATTCAAGCCACATTTCAGGCGAGTAACTCACTCCGAAACCATGACCGATGGTTCAAACAACCCACTGCTTAGACAACCACAGTCACTGGATACAGTGGTCCGACTGGGGTTTTTCATGCCTTATCTCTAGTTTGCCAACAGCTCAACCTACTGCAAGCGACACCATGCGCCCTCAGGCTCATGTTCTGCAATGCACGCAGAAGAAAATAAAGAAATGGACTCTGTTGCAGGCTTGAAATCCATTTCATCGCACAGTTGCAATCCAACTTCACCTACAACAGGAAAGCGTCCATGGACTCTAAATAACCAGTTGTCGCACCGCTTCGAGTGGCACGGTGGTTTAGATGAGTTGGAGCAGGCAATATCTTTTGCGGACATCTGTCTTGCCTTTTTCAGATCCAGACGACTGGTACCTTACAAGGCCAGTGAATTTCGGTGGAGCGTTATTGTATCGATACCGCCGCCTCGGGGAACTAATCGATGTTTACGAACGGAGCAACACCAGATTATCGAGAGGCTGCACGAGCACTGCACAATGCTGTTGGGTGTCTTCGAGAAGGCGAAGCGTCGTTTGTCGAGTGGCTTCCATTTATTCACGTAGGTCTTTGAAGGTCTGGCTTCGGCGTACGAGCTACTTGTCTGTCTTAGCGTTGAAGCGAAGAGCAATGTCGCCGAAGAGTACTATGTCATATTGGACAGGAAACGAAGATTTCACTGAAGTGTTATGAACGATCCGAATCCTAACACTGGGAATAGCTCACCGATACACGGAACCTTGAACTTTCAGTATATCTTTCCCATTTTACCCTGGGTCTCATACGACACTTAAGACGCAGAGTCTACGTCTCAGAAGCAAATCAGTTTCGGCCCAGGGTCGGGACACCAAGTACCTATTGCCCAACGGCAATGCGGGAATCCGTCACAGTCGAGGGTAGCGACTCATAAATTGGAAATTTGCTTCGTGCAGTGTTCCACAACAGTAGGACCACATCATGCTTCGAGTGATGCCCAATGGCGCTGGAACCATCCAAAGGAATCTTGTAAGTGCACGCCACGAGCCAAAGTCTCACAAGTACCGCAATATGTAACAGCACCAACTTGGGGCGACGGTGCCAAGATCCGCATTCAAGTTTCAACGATGGTCGCTGACTAGGACTTCTAGTACGCCCTTCGTTGCATCCAGGTCTCCCGTTTCGAATGACAATGACCGGCAGTCCAAGCGAACGACCATCTGGCTTTGGCAAATTCAATTAACATTCCCGCCCGTCGTGCATTGCAGTGGCCTCGAATAGAACCCCAAAAGACACGTCGTCTACAAAATTAGTACTACTGTATTCGCCCTTCAAATTCCGATCAATACTAAGCCACAGGTTCATGGGAGCAGCTGTACAAGTCCACCACCACCGTGGAAGAATTGTCGGGCCAATGTATGCAAGACCTTCGTGAGTCTGACGGAGTTTTCACAAGGGTTGGGGCATTCACACCGCGGCCTGCGGAAGCGTCTACCTTCTTCCTGGAAGATGGGAACATCGTGTCCTCACGATGTCCATCCCTTTCGGCGATTGTCAGGCTGCGGAAGCGCGACTACCTCCACGGCGCCCACGCTCAATTTACTACGAAGAGGAGGTCTTGACCCCATTATCAGGTGACATAAAACGTGTTGCGGGCTTCTTCGTCACCGGCTTCTACCGAACAATTAATAGCCACAGTATTCTGAAGTAACGTTCGGGAAGCACGGCGGGTCATCGGAGAGCGATACCATTCCCTCTGCAAGTTCTCAGAGGAGGCTCCTCGGCGTATGGCTGCTACAAACATGGATCCAGTTGCAAATGAAAAGATTGGAGCGACACATGGAAGACCGGATAACGGAGTTTGCGAGGAGGACGTAGAGAGGCACGCTCTGTCCTTGCGAGGCAGGACGTTAACGGCCTCATTGGCGTTTGTCGCAGGCACTGGGTTTACGCTCTTCGGGTATGTTTCTGCTTGGAATGTGATCCTGCACGAGCTGACCGGGTATCCCATACCTGCAGATATGATCAAGGCGTTATGTCGGCATTGCTGACAGCCGGGCAGGTTCGGCGCAAGGTCTCTCCTCGCTTCGTACTGTGGTGACGTGTGGTATAGTTTGAAAAGGTTTTCCCCCAGGTGATCGTGGATGCAAGTCATCCCAATCACGCAACCTTGCAAAGTTTTGTGGTTGCCATCTATGTGTGTCCATGTCACCTCAGCACCCCAAGCTCAAAGCGCGACGGCCCCTGCAGGAAATCGGGTGTTTGATTGGTGCTCTATCTAACCTATGGCTCGGTGACTGGCTGGGTCGCCGAAAGACGATCGTGGTTGGGGGATGCATCATGGTCGTTGGTGCCATCCTACAAACAACATCGTACAGCTACGCTCAGCTCGTCGTCGCACGCATCATCACTGGCCTCGGAAACGGACTGAACGTGAGTGAACTCCCTTTCACAAGTTCATGTACGTGCGCTCACTGCGTGTAGACGTCAACTGTACCTAGTTATCACGCAGAATGCTCGCCCGCTTCCAAGAGAGGCAGCTTGATCATGATCGAGGGTAGTCTCATCACGTTTGGCATCATGATATCGTGCGTGGTATTTTCTTGAAGTGCTTGCTGGATGACCTCTCATTTCGTTGGGTACAGTTATGTGAGCTCTAGTTGATTCTGGTCCGTTTTTGAAAGAAACTAAACAGTACATCTGTGGAGTGGGTTGACTTCGCTTTGTATGTCCCTTCTGTCGGAAAAGTGCCATAGCTTATGATCGATAGATACTGGGCATCT
>JBBPSY010000687.1:0-10468 GCA_038093855.1 Rugiboletus extremiorientalis
TTCATGCTTCATCGACTACGCATTCGCCAAGAAACATAAACTGCCATTCACTCGCCTTACTAAGCCGGTCACCGCTACGAACGCGGACGGAACCATTAACAAGATGGGGATGATAACCCATAAGGTCTGCCTCCATATCCAAATTGATGAAGACGAGGAAGATCAGGACTTCCTCGTGCTCTCCAGTGGCAAACAACAGAGCATCATTCTTGGAATGAGTTGGTTAGGAGACCGAAACCCAACGATCGATTGGAGTAGTTGGAAGGTGTCCGTAAAACCTCCATCGTTGGTCAAGAGAAAGCGCAACGGCCAAGAAGCCCTAGTGCAACGATATTTGCTGAGGTATCTAGACCTCGATGTCGACAACAGGCTAGCTAAAGCCTACCGCACACGTTTTGAAAGGATGCCCGCTCACATCCGAAAGATCACATTGTCGACCACGCTGGCCCAGGAAACAGCCAAGATAACGAAAACCATTCCAAAGGAGTACCAGCAGTTCGCTGACGTATTCATCGACAAAGAGGCAACCGAATTACCACCATCCCAGCCCTTCGATCATGAAATCAAGCTACTCCCCTCGTTTGTCCCAAAGCGCGCTAAAAATTACTCCCTCAACCCCGACGAAATCAACACTTGTCGAAAGTTCGTAAATGAAAACCTGGCAAATGGAAAGATCCAACCCTCCACGTCACCTCAGGCGGCTCCTTTCTTCTTTGTGGCGAAGAAGGACGGGAAACTCCGCCCTTGCCAGGATTATCGATATCTTAACAGTCATATGGTCAAGAACGCCTATCTGCTCCCGCGTATCTCTGACCTCCTCGACAAGCTCAAAGGATCGTCCATCTTCACCAAACTAGATGTTCGATGGGGTTATAACAATGTCCTGGTCAAACCCGAAGACCGGTGGAAAGCTGCTTTTATCATGCCATTTGGACTCTTCAAGCCAACGGTCATGTTCTTTGGAATGTGTAACTCGCCTGCCACCTTTCAGGCATATATGGACAACGCCTTCGCTGACTATATCGTGGAAGGCTGGCTCGTCATTTACATGGACGATGTCCTCATCCACTCCTCTGATCCAGAAACCCACCGAGTGCGCACCGAATGTTGCGATTCGTCGTACGCCTACACGCATAACTTTATTCTATGCACTAAGTCCTTCACTCTCTACACTATGCATGAGTGGTAGTATACGCTCGGACCCTAACCCTAGGACGTTGTACAGGAGTTCTACATACTCCATTTCTTTTCGCATTTGTTTGTACTTGTTTATCTTTTTATGGAACTCCGATCCAAACTCCGACCGTTCCGATATACCGGTTGTTTGGTTATGTTTACATTATTATGCGAGATCGCCGTCATCGATTCGCTTCTATGCTTCTTTTAATTTCCGCTCGACACATGTATCACACGCATGCTTCTCTTCTCTTTTTAATTACCGCTATGCTTCCATTCTACATGCGTCTCTCTCATGTTATTAATCTCCGTTTGACACATAGATACCTCATGTATTTAATTACCGTTGTTTGTCCTGTACAAACAGTAGATAGTATTTAAGCAATGCCATCCCGACCGAGAACTCCAGTCAAGTTCTCTGTTGGTTTCCCCAACTATTGTTCACTTGCTCCTTCATTAAGTAATAGTGGTGTAACCTAGGATTTATCTTGGGTTGCAACATTAGAACTTGACTACTCTTCCTACTCTACACCACTTCCGTCGTCTTACCGACACCGTCTTCGGACAACCCCGATCCACAGGGGCAAGTGGAACATACCGGACCCGAGGTCGCCTTTGTGCAACGGGATTTTCAACCTTTACTTCTTTTGCTCTTTGAGCCCATTCCCTTTTACGTAAAGCGCTCCCGAGACGGGAGAAGAGAGACTTGCAGGCTTTAGGCCGGAGTAGTGGGTTCCCTCGAGAGGGATTCAAGCATTTAAAAACTGCCCCGCCTACGTACTTTTTCCTTTGAACGGATATGTCCGAGTCCTCGTGAGGCTCATTTCTTTACGATACATATTCCACGAATCGGTGAAAGAGCGGTCTTGTGCCCACCGATCCGTCGAATTACAGTACCAAGTAGCTACCCCTTTCTCAGAAGAACTGTGCAGTAGGCTATTGGCTGCAAGTTCGTCGAAATTGGAGAGGAATTAGCCCTCATTTCGATTATTCTTCATTTCATTTCATAGGATGTTTAACATCCCCACGCACTTCAAAGGCTTCCCAGACTTCCCAGTCGGGAAATACACCTGTGACGTTCGCTACGCTTGCAAACGCGAAGACGCAGAAGACGACCCATCCCTTGGTTCCTACTACGATGGAATCGCTCTAAAGTACAAAACAAGAGAGCAACGCAACGCTCTACTCAACTGGCTAGAGAACAAGAAAGCCGGTTACGTTAAAGAAGGAGCTCTACCACCGCACCTATACGAATCCGAAGTGACCTACGTTCAGTCCTCTAAAAGGAAGAGAGACGAACTCCCTGACTACAACTCCGACATTGACGAGTCACATCTACCAAAGAAACTAAAGCCTTCTCTTACTCGAGAAGAACGCGACAAAGAAAGACGCTGCCTCGCAGCACTTCATCTAGCTCGAGTCGAGAAAGAATTCCCATCCCCCCCTCCTAAAAAAGAATACCATCTAACCAAACATGAACGTCGAGCAAGACGTACAGCAGCAGGCCGCTGCCATAACCAACCTTACTGCACTTGTTACGCAGCTCCAGAACACCCTCCTCACGATGCAGAACCAACTCACCCTTACCACTGCACGTGCCGAGGCTGCGGAAGAATTGGCACAGGGCCCGCGAGCTGAGATCAAAGTCACAAAACGGGTAGAGGCTATTGCAGACCCTGGACTCTATGATGGGAACTTCGCACGTTTCGACCACTGGTGGACGAACATGCAGATATACATAGATTGTAATCCCGAAACATTCAATGATGATCGATCTCTATGTCTTGCAGTACTTACAAGGATAGGAACGCGCGACGGGACAGACCGAAATGGAGCAGGCGTCTGGGCACGCACCAAACTCCAAAGATATCTCAGCGGCCCTCTGGGCATGTGGCCTGATCGTGCGGCCCTCAGTACACTTCTCCTGGAACGATTCAAGCCAGGAAATCAACAAGACATCTACCTAAATCAACTCTTAAAATGCAAACAAGGTCCCCAGGAACGAACCGCAGAATTTTTAGCCCAGTGGAAAACCATATACGACAGAAGCGGGTGCAATGACTTTATGGGCACCCATCTACTAGAAAAGAACACTAGGGAAGATATCATAAAATTAATCTTCCAACAAGGCGACAGGCAGAACACAGTCGTGGAATACATGGACATGATTACTACAGCAGGAAATGCCCTAGAGGCATTTCAATTATGAAATTCCGATGGACGAATCTGGACTGGATCCAGGGCTGGACCTTCCACTCCCCGCGACGACACAATGAACGTTGACGCGGTACGTAAACCCCTGAAATGTTTCAATTGTCAGGGACCTCACACGGCAAAAGAATGCAAAAAGCTGAAGAAACAGTGTTCCGAGTGTCACTTCCTTGGGGGAGGGCATTCTAAACACTGTTCAAAGTATAAACAGGTCCGCACTACTCAATCAGGGGATTCGTCGGAATCGGAGGAGGATAGCCCGCCTCGTGGAGGCAAAGGACGAAAGGGAAAGGGACGAGATCCTGGACCTGATCGAATCGTACAAGGAATGAGCTATGAAGAAATGAAAGCTTATTTCTTTGATCTTCACGAGACGGAGATGAAGGGAAAAGGCCAAGCCAAGTGATCAAACCGGGTGATCACGAGGCAAACGGACCTAATTTGAACAATTTCTATAATCGTTTCTGTAACCTTGACGTGGCATATGGAGAAGAAGATGATGAGATCTTCGACTCCCAAAATAGGACATTAAATTACGATACGGACTGTTCCTCTTCACAAACCGAGACCGGGTCTTCTACCAAGAAGCTTGCTGCACGGGAATGCAGGCTTAATTCGGTCAAAACAAAAACAAAAAAATCTTCCCCTATTACGTCTTCACTATCTATAGAAAACCCGGATAAAATCAAAGTGCGATCTCTTCGTCCAAAACGAGAGATCTGTCTGGAGATCAAAGTTGCTAACTCCACGACAAAACACGAAATGGTGGCAACCCAAGCGCTTCTGGACTCAGGAGCTAACGGCATCTTTATCGATACACGATGGGCTTCAGTTAATAAGATTAAAACCAAGCCACTTCCAAATCCAATCCCCGTTTACAACGTTGATGGAACCAAGAATAGCGCTGGCAATATCACACACGTTGCAGAGCTTATTTTAGAGTTTCAAGGACACAGGGAAAGGATAGAAGCAGAAGTTACGGATCTCGGTAAAAACACCTTGATCCTCGGATATACCTGGCTCGCCAAACACAACCCTGAAATTGATTGGCAGATAGGAAATGTCCGACTTACACGATGCCCACGCTCTTGTTTCCTCTTAAGCGACCGAGCTGCAATCCTGAGAAGTCTAGATGATGACGAAATCAGGAATGCACCAACTGCCTATCGTATTATTAAGGCACTCGAATCGAAAGGACCAGTGGATAAGACTCCTGAGGAGTTAGTCCCAAAACAATACCATAACTTTATCGAGGTCTTCAAAAAGAACACATCGGAACGAATGCCGGTCCGTAAACCATGGGATCATGCCATAGATCTCAAACCGGGATTCAAACCTCGAAAAGGAAAATTATACCCAATGAGTCCTGACGAACAAGAAGAAGTGTCTAAGTTCGTTGATGAACAATTACGAAAAGGTTATATACGGCCCTCGAAATCTCCTCAGACATCACCAGTCTTCTTCATACCCAAAAAGGATGGAAAGAAGAGGATGGTACAAGATTACCGCTATTTAAACGAGTGGACCGTCAAAAATAATTATCCGCTCCCTCTTATCTCTCAATTGATTGATCGACTAAAAGGGGCGAAGTTATTTACAAAAATGGACCTTAGATGGGGATACAATAATGTACGCATCAAAGAAGGAGACGAGTGGAAAGCTGCCTTTGTATGCCACCGTGGTAGTTTCGAACCCGTCGTCATGTTCTTCGGGCAGTGCAATTCGCCCGCTACATTTCAACACATGATGAATGATCTGTTTTACGACATGCAGACATGTGTCATCGTGTATATAGACGATATCTTGATCTTTACGAAAACAGAAGATCAAGAGGAACATGATAAGATCGTACAAGAAGTCCTCAAAAGGCTAAAGGACAATGATCTCTATTTAAAACTGGAAAAATGTTTCTTCTCGGTCAAAGAAGTTGAAATGTTGGGAATGATGGTCAATTCACACGGTACAGAAATGGAGAAAGGCAAAGTTCAAGCCATTCTCAATTGGCCCGTTCCCACGTCACTCAAAGGGGTTAGATCCTTTATGGGATTAGCCAATTACTACCGCCGCTTCATCAATGATTTCTCACACATCGCGGCACCCCTTAACGATTTGACCAAAAAGGACAAAATATGGGAATGGGGAACGGAACAACAAACAGCGTTTGATACGTTGAAACAAGCTTTCACAGAAGCCCCAATCCTCGCATACCCAGATAACGACTGCCAATTCCGGCTAGAATGTGATGCCTCGGATTTTGCCACAGGTGGCATACTATCTATAGAAAAGGAAGGAAAGTGGCACCCTGTCGCCTTCCATTCCCACAAAATGTCAAGCGAACAACGAAACTATCCTATCGCTGACAAAGAAATGCTCGCCATCATCGAATGTACAGAGGTGTGGCGACACTATCTAGAAGGCGCAAAGCATCAGTTTGAAATCTGGTCAGATCATGCCAACCTGCAATATTTTATGAAATCTCAAGATCTGAATCGAAGACAAGCTAGATGGGCGCAGTGGCTGAGCCGCTTCGATTATATATTAGTAAAGAAACCAGGCACTTCCATGGGAAAGGCCGATGCTCTTAGCCGAAGAGAAGATCACCAAAAGGGGATAGAAGACGACAACAAAGGCGTTGTTTTCATTCCTCCAGAATGTGTTCGGCAGACATCTGTCCATATCCACGGAGCAGAAGAAGCTCTCATGGAACGTGTAAGAAAAGCCCAAAACAAAATGAAAGAAGGCAATTACGTTATGGATGAAAATGGACTATATCGTTCCCACGGCAAGATCTACGTTCCCATCAGAGATCTCCGCCAATCTATTATTGAACTTTATCACAACTCTCCTATTACGGGACACGGAGGTTCCCAGAAAACGCGGGAATTAATTATGCGGTACTACACGTGGGAGGGAATCGAAGCACAGGTTTCCGACTACACATCACGATGCGAAAGATGCGCACGGATGAAACCGTCCAACCACCCGCCTTCTGGCAAGTTGCAACCCAATCCAGTACCTGCTGGACCATGGGAGGACATTTCAGTAGATTTCATAACGGACTTACCCGAGAGCAACGGGTACACTTCCATCTTGGTTGTCGTTGATCGATTCTCGAAAGAAGTCGTCTTTATTCCCACGGTCAAAGAAATTACAAGCCTGGGAACAGCAAAACTTTATCGAGACCACGTGTGGAAAACCCACAGACTCCCAAATTCTATTATATCAGACTGAGGACCACAATTCGCTTCTCACGTCATGCGAGATTTGGCCAAAATGCTAAAGATCGAGCTGCGCATGTCGACAGCTTTTCACCCTCAGACCGATGGGCAAACTGAGCGTGTGAACAGGGATCTACAGCAATATCTCTGCATGTTCTGTACGGAGAATCAGAATTTGTGGTACGAATGGTTAGCGCTGGCGCAATTTATGTATAATAACCGACAGCATTCGGCAACAAAAAAATCGCCATTTGAAATAACACGTTCCTACGCTCCTCGCATGGGAATCGAACCTAAAAACATGCCGAATCCTGCCACAACAGACTTTTCCAATGATTTTGGTAAAACCTTAGCAGACGCGAAGAATGCGTTGGAGGCTAGCCGAAGGAGAATGCAGATACAAACGGACAAACATAGAAAAGAAGCCCCTATTTATGAACCTGGCGATCGCGTTTGGCTCTCAACTGAAAACCTTGATCTCAGAAAGACTCGGCAATCGGCTAAATTGACCGAATGGTGGCTCGGACCATATGAAGTCATATCTATGCACGGACCTAATGCGGTTGAGTTGAAACTCCCGCGATCTATGAAAATTCATTCTACGGTTAATATATCAAGGGTCAAACCTTATAAAGGACTATTACCCGGCCAGCAGAGTTACAAACCAGGGCCAATAATTATCGACGATTCCGAAGAGTTTGTTGTTGATTACGTTGTTGACAGCAGACTCAAGGGTCGCGTTCTTGAATACCTCGTGCATTGGAAAGGCTATAGCGACGAGGACAGGACGTGGGAACCCGAGAAGAATCTCATACATGCCAAGGATGCAATCAAGGACTTTTATTTAAAACATCCGAACGCTCCCAGAAAGCTTTGCATGTCACAAACGGACTTCGATTCATTATTCACGGCTTACGACAATCTTACGTCAGCTACACCTTGCACCTTTGTAGATCGCCTGGAAGTCGATTTCTAGAAGGGGGGTAATGTTGCGATTCGTCGTACGCCTACACGCATAACTTTATTCTATGCACTAAGTCCTTCACTCTCTACACTATGCATGAGTGGTAGTATACGCTCGGACCCTAACCCTAGGACGTTGTACAGGAGTTCTACATACTCCATTTCTTTTCGCATTTGTTTGTACTTGTTTATCTTTTTATGGAACTCCGATCCAAACTCCGACCGTTCCGATATACCGGTTGTTTGGTTATGTTTACATTATTATGTGAGATCGCCGTCGTCGATTCGCTTCTATGCTTCTTTTAATTTCCGCTCGACACATGTATCACACGCATGCTTCTCTTCTCTTTTTAATTACCGCTATGCTTCCATTCTACATGCGTCTCTCTCATGTTATTAATCTCCGTTTGACACATAGATACCTCATGTATTTAATTACCGTTGTTTGTCCTGTACAAACAGTAGATAGTATTTAAGCAATGCCATCCCGACCGAGAACTCCAGTCAAGTTCTCTGTTGGTTTCCACAACTATTGTTCACTTGCTCCTTCATTAAGTAATAGTGGTGTAACCTAGGATTTATCTTGGGTTGCAACACCGAAAAGGTCCTACAACATTTCCGAGAACAACACCTCTACCTCAAACCAGAGAAATGTTCCTTTGACATGACCGAAGTCGAATATCTCGGACTCGTTGTTTCCAAGGACAACATCCGGATGGATCCCACGAAATTAGCAGCCATTGAGGAGTGGACTGCACCGAAAGACGTCAAAGCCGTCAGATCGTTTATCGGGTTTTGCAACTTTTATCGAAAATTTATCCCTGCCTTCTCCGATATTTGCAAACCCCTTCACGATCTCACGCGCAAAGGCGCAACCTGGACCTGGGGAACCGACCAGGAGAGAGCATTTAGAACACTGAAAAACGCCTTCCTCAAGCAACCCATACTCCGTACTCCCGACGTCTCTCAACCCTTCTTTGTCATGACGGATGCCTCTCTCACCGCCGGAGGAGGCGTCCTCATGCAAAAAGATGTCAATGGGGATCTCCACCCTTGCTCGTACATCTCCAAGACTTTCGCGTCCGCCGAGCGAAACTATGACATCTACGACCGGGAGTTGCTGGCCGTTATCTTTGCTTTGGAGGAATGGCGCCACTACTTACGGGGAACTGGCCTTCCCGTCACTATCCTGACCAACCACAAGAACCTGACTTACTTCCGCGAACCTCGGAAGCTGTCTCGTCGCCATGCCAGATGGCAGATGTTCCTTCAGGATTATGACCTGACCTTTACCCACCTCCCTGGCACCGCTATGGGTCCTGCCGACGCCCTATCTCGGAAGGACGAGGTCGACACCACGCATGACAATGTCGCCCTCCAAGTCCTCCCTGATGAGGTTTTCGCCCGCTCTCTTGACCTAGCCATTGCCGACAAGATTGCTCTCTCCACCCCCTCCGATCCCGTCGTAGTAACTGCTCTCCAAGCAATGCACGAGGGATCCTCGCTTCTCCCCAGGGCCCGACCCGATGACTGGGCATTCGACGGCCGAAATCTCACCTACCTCGGTCGAACCTATATTCCTGAGGACTGCCGTGAACCCCTCGTCTCCAGCATACACAATTCGCATCACGGTGGGCATGCAGGCTTTGCTTGGACGCTCGCCTTGCTGTCCCACGATTATTGGTGGCCCAGGATGTCCACCTTCGTACGCCGGTATATTGCCGGATGCGCCCCTTGCCAGCAGATGAAAGTTAACACCCATCCAACGAAACCCCCTCTATCTCCGATCGCCACCACTGCCACCCGCCCGTTCCAGCACATTTCCATGGATCTTGTCTCCGGCCTTCCCCCGACGGCGGGCGGGCTGGACTCTGTGCTGGTCATGGTGGACCACGGCCTTACTCGGGGGGTGATTCTCATGCCTTGTTCCAAAAACATCTCTGCCGAAGGGGTCGCCAAGCTATTTTTCACTCATGTATTCCCAAGGTTCGGGTTACATGACTGCATTATCTCCGATCGTGGACTGCAGTTCACCTCCACCTTCGCATTAGAACTCTCCAAGCTCTTACACTATGACATCGCTCTCTCTACCGCATACCACCCCCAGACTGATGGAGAAACCGAGCGCGTAAACCAAGAGTTGGAAACCTTTTTACGGCTGTTCTGCCAGGAAAACCCTTCCGGATGGGTCGACGTTCTCCCCATGGCCAAATTCCATCATAATGCCATGACTCATTCCGCAACCAAACAATCCCCTTTCTTCCTCCTCATGGGATATCAACCCCACTCCTACCCGAAGATCGGACCCACGTTCATACCAGCATTGGCTGATCGTCTCTCCCTCCTTAGTTCCGCGCGGGATGAGGCGAAAGCCGCTCTAGAAAACTCCCAACGAATCATGGCATCCTGATCACATCGGAAATTCGAACCCTGGAAGAAGGGCGATCGCGTTTGGCTGGAAGCGACGAACCTCCCCTTATCATCCAATCGGAAACTCTCACCGAAGAGACACGGCCCCTTTACCATCACGAAGGTCATCTCTGCCCTCGCCTACGAATTGGAGCTTCCCCATTCGTGGCGAATACATCCGGTGTTCCACGCATCCCTTCTATCCCCTTTCGTCAAAACTGATGAACACGGCCCCAACTTCTCCCGTCCTCCACCGGATCTGGCACGTTCGGAAGAAGACTACAAATTAAGCCATATCATCAGCCACAAAGGGAAAGGAAGAACGCGACGTTATCTAGCTGCCTGGAAAGGATATCCAATCTCTGAGGCGACTTGGGAATCTGAGCCAAACTTCGCCAACGCCAAGGAGATACTCCAGGAGTATAAAGACCTGAAGGGCCTTTAGGACTCCGCCATGTCCCAACCCCCCTACTGCCACCAGATAGCAGCAG
>JBBPSY010000688.1:0-10467 GCA_038093855.1 Rugiboletus extremiorientalis
CGAGTCCTTGGTCCGTGCTAGTGTACTGCCACCTGTGTACACTATATAAACCCTGGTGGAGCTGGCTGGAAACCCCAGCTAGTTCTACGCAATCCACGCGTATCTACTGGCATCCAGAGAGCTCGCTCCGCCTTCGACAACCTCAAGGCTCCGCTTACTCTTCTGTGGTCTAAAGGTCGCCCCAAGACCTGCTTGCTAAGTTCTGGACCTAGGGCCAAGGGCTTCCGTATCCTTGTTGTCCAGTGACGTCCTGACGACAGCTATCTCTTTGGCTTGCCACTGAGATACCATGTGCGTCGTAACAGGGGGTAGTTTTCTTAGTCAAGTCGATGAGTGGGCAGGCTATGTTTGAGTAGTTGCCAATGAATCATCGGTAGAAGTTGGCGAAGCCTAGGAAGGATCTGACGTTGCGAAGTTTGGAGGGGGTAGGCCAGTCTGTGATACCGGCGAGCTTCACAGGATCCATGGCTAGTTGGCCAGGACGGACGATCATCCCAAGGTATTCGACTTCTGGGGTGGCAAAGGTGCACTTCTCGAGTTTAAGGTGCAGGTCAAGTTCCTGCATTCGTTGGAGAATCCATTTGGTTCGTTCAGTGTGGATGGCATCGTCTGGGGAGAAGATGAGGAGGTCATCCATGTAGATGACAAGCCATCCTTCTGCGATCATATCGTGGAACGAGTCATTCATGAATCGCTGGAAGGTGGCCGGGGAGTTGGTCAGCCCAAAGAACATGACGGTGGGTTCGAAGATGCCTTTGTGGGTGATAAAGGCGGCTTTCCACTGGTCTCCGTCTTTGACGCGGACGTTGTTGTAACCCCATCGTACATTGAACTTGGTGAAGGTTTTGGCATCCTTCAGCTGGTCGATGAGGTCGGAGACAAGTGGGAGAGGGTAGGCATCGCGGGTGGTATGTTCGTTGAGGTAGCGATAGTCTTGGCAAGGTCGGAGGCTTCCATCCTTCTTTTTTACGAAGAAGAAAGGGGAAGCCTGGGGGGACTGGGAGGGGCGAATCTTTCCAGATTTTAGGTTCTCCTCCAGGAAGGCTTTGGTAGCAGTTCGTTCGTCGGCAGTAAGCGGGTAGAGTTTCCCGACTTTGGGGGTAAACGACTCGTCAAGATTTATAGCATGGTCGTACAGTCAGGAAGGGGGAATGTGGTCGGCGGATTCCTTGGTGAATACGGAAGAAAACATGGCGTATTCGGTAGGGAGGGTTTTCTTCGGTTTAGATCGTTCCGCTCCAATAGCCAACTTAGTAGCGGTGGTGAATGCCCGGACCACTGCTGGAGATATGCATTGGTATCTGGCCCCATGCTTGACTACTCTATTGATTTTGTAGAGGTTGGTCTGGATGGTGGGGAGTCGATGGCCTAGATGGTGGTCTAGGTAGTCGTAGAGTTTTTCGTCGAAGACCGGGTCGGTGTCGATGTGTCGGACGATCTTTGGTAGGGGTGGGGGAGGGGGACGAAGTTTGGCAGCGTGCCGTAGTTCATCGAAGGTGTAAGAAGAGTTGAGATCAGCGGTTTCATCCTTGTTGGTAGAAATCGAAATGGTTTTGATTTTCCAATCGATTGTTGGATTGGTAGTTTTCAACCAGGGCATCCCGAGGATGAGGTTCTCGGATCCACAATGCATGACGTAGAATTTGATCTTCTGGTTGATCCCAGAGATACTAACGTAGAGGGTGGTGGTAAAGCGAATTGGTCCACTTTTGTTCGCAGTTTGGTCTACGTTTCTGACTGGGATTGGGGTGGCGAGTCGTTCTTTGGGGAGTTGGTGTTTCTGAACGAAGTTCCAGTCAATGCAAGAGATATCTGCTCCGCTGTCAATTAAGGCGGTAGCTCCGACGTATTTCAAGGTACGGGTGGGGACGATAAGTTGAAGGGGAATATGGATGGATTTCTTCTTCTTATCTCCTACGAGTACATTGGTTCTACGTATGGAGGGGTTTCGCGTCGGTCGAGCCCTCCATTTCAAAAATCCTGGGTGAATACCACTTTCACTTCAGGAGTTTCTTCGTCGTCGTCATCCTCAATCTCTTGTAGATTGGGGAGCTCTTCTTTGTCAATTTCTTTCTGCACTTTCCTGGTTTTCTTTTCTGTGGGAGGGTGGGGGGTAGAATTCAAAGGGAACATGGGGCAATTTCCAGAGAGATGACCAGATTTTCAGCAGCGGAAGCATAGTCCTTTCTCCATGCATCGCTTTCATTCAGAGGGGGAAAGCTTGGGGACTCGGATTGCATCAACATCCATGGCGTTGGGGTCCTTGGTGGGTTGGTGGGAGGAATACGAGTGGTAAGTAGAGCGGGCGGGCGTTTTGCTTCGTGCTGCAATTTCAGCTGCACGATCCCATTGCGTTTTGAAGTGGTGTGCCTTCTTGTACCATTCGTCGATGGTACTTGGGGGGGTGTCCATGGACATGATCCTTTTCATCAAAGGAATCGGTATCCCAGTGGAGTAATACCCAATTAAGACGTTGGGGTCAGTGATTCCGGAGAGAGCTGAGTGGTTCTGGAATTCCGAAGTGTATTCAAGGAGAGAGGGGGAGTAGTCCCCAT
The DNA here is from genome assembly GCA_038093855.1 of Rugiboletus extremiorientalis. Lineage (NCBI taxonomy): Eukaryota > Fungi > Basidiomycota > Agaricomycetes > Boletales > Boletaceae > Rugiboletus > Rugiboletus extremiorientalis. Next base: position 2,556 of record JBBPSY010000688.1, read on the forward strand.
TCTTAGTAGGGGTCATTCGCTTGGTAGACAACCAGGCGATGGCAGAAGTGACAGTGTCTTTCTGATCGAAGGTGGTGTTAAAGGATTTAACAAAGTCGTCGAAGATACCGAAGGTGGGAGTGGCAGCAGCAAAGACTTTCTGCCTGAAAGTGGAAGCCCAGGTAGCGGCAGATCCTTTGGTCATGTAGGATAGGGTAAAGGTGATCCTTTTGGCATCAGTATCGTAAACCTTTTCGTTGACTAGGAGGTAAAACTGGACGGCTTGGATCCAAGCTTTGGCGGCATTGTGGGACCCATCAAAAGGTTCGGGGAGGCCGATTCATAGTTCTACGGGTTTCGATGAAGAACTCATGACTGGGGAGGGGGTTCTGTTTGGGGAGGGGTGTTGAGATGGTAGAGAAAAAACCGGTTGACGGTTTATTGGGGTAGGGGATGGAGGGGTGGGGGAACGAGGAATTCGTAAAGAAGCGGAGAACTGATGTGAGAGATCTAATGCTTCTTCTTGGTTAAGGTCGATGTCTGGGTCAACAGGAGAGGGGGGAGGTTCAGAGTGTTCCGAAGGTTCGGAATCAAGGAGTTCAGGGGATAACTGTCGTCGAGATCTAGGGCCCCACTGGGCAGACGAAGAGGGTCTGTGGTGAATGGCTGCTATGTCGTTGGTAGGCCGTCGAAGAGAACTTTGACCTTTTGTTATGCTTGTACTGAAGTACCAGCGTAGAACTTGGTCAAGCGTAGGGTCAAGGGTTCCTCAAGGGATGGGAATGTTTCAGAGATCGTAGGGTCAAGGGTTCGCCCTTGTTTGAACATCGGTTCAAAGCAAGGCGAAAGTGTACACTTCAGAAGTGGTATGATTGACTTATAGATGCTGCACACTTCAAAAGTGGTGCAGACAACTTATAGAGGTCCAGATGTTCAGAGGGGCTACAAGGTGGTTTGCCAAGTAGGTCAAAGTTAGAGAGAATACATGAGACAAGCAACGAGTTTATATACGTTCAGTAAATGAAAAATGGAACATTGTGGAATATGGTGGAAGGTGAAGGAATCGCTGACCGAGCAAGTGATGAGTGATATGGATGGGGAGGGAAGTTGGTCAGCAATGAAGGAAAGGATGACTAATAGATAAGAATAGCCTCTAGGTAAGTCAACGCGAGGCTTAATAATACAAAGTAACAGCGAAAGGAAAAGAGAAACAAGAAATCGTAACAGACATTAAGCCTCATGGTGTATGCACCGTAGATAGTTATCTATGACATCATGCCCTAGGACCACGTAGGTCGCTGGGCATTCCCTTATGTAGTATAGTTTACTTATGTAAGCCCAAGGGCTCTGTAAGTATAAAGAATAGAGCCAAGACGGCCTAAGCTCTCCAGCTTAGTCCTCTTGTATTCTCCCCTGAGTACAATTGTAGCATTAAGCCGCTCCAATCCTTCATCTATCTATTCTTTTGGCAACGTCTTTTTGATGTTGCTCATTCTGTCACTAGGTTCTATCCCTAGTACGATTGGGTCACAACATTCGCAAGGTGATCAAGCGCTATAATATTCAAGCCGCAGCGCTCAGTCCGCCACACCCTGCCATTTCATGGAAAGACATTACCCAGTATACAATTTTGGGGGAGTTTGATCTTCTTCGACATGCACGCGACGACATTCAAGACCAGCAATGGGCTAAACCGGCTGTTCAAGAAGCCACAGCTAAGTTTTTCAAACTCTGTTGAGCAAAAGAAGAAATTATTCGGCTGAGTATCGAAATGTGTCGGTTGCGAACAGCTATCCATGACGAAGAGAAGCAAATATCCTCCGTTACCACGGAACTTAGTCATTCTAATCCACTGCTTGCTTGCGATCTTCAGCGCCTTCACCGTTCGCGCTCTGCTATGAATGCACTTCATTTGTATCGCCTGGATCTGATCCAGAAACGGTATCGGAATATTGGGCCACAGGGAATCGGAACTCGCCTTGCGGAAACCCTACCAATTGATCCTGGAAATGATGGGTCCACTTCTGACAACGAGCTCGCTTTCGACGAGCCTGCTTTCGATGATGGAAATGAAGGTATCAATGGGTCCTCTTTCGATGATGGAAACGAAGGTATCGACGGAGCCCAAGTCCCGGGAGATATCAGCATGCCTGAATCTCAGCACAACGAACCAGTAAATGGTATATTCCTTTCTCTTTCTCAACTCTCACACCTTACGATCGTGGCTCTTTCAGAGTTGGATAACACATTGGATGCGATGTTTCAGATGTATATTAATTATCCTGGGGATGATGATATCATCGACGATGAAGAGGATGCGGCAGGACTTCAGGCGGTCGCGGACTTCCTGCACGACATGTCAGATTAGTTAGTGATTTATAATTGAAGCATGTCTATAGTCAATCACACTTATGTTCAACGTGCACGGTGCCAGCGTGTGGATGAGATCAAGGTGGATATGCAGGATCAAGTCGACAAACAAAATATTCCTCAAGGACAAGGCAAGATTATATGCTATCGTGATGGTATGTAGTAAATGTTTCACTGCTCGTTGATTTCACCTCAACGCACACACAAGAGGATGGCTGAATGGTGACAGAACACATAAAATGACACCTAGCACAGAGACAGAGTACTCGACACCAGTATTGAACATATGGCATGGACAGGGCGGATGGCGCAAGTGTGCTATCCATCAGTATGTTGTGATCATTCCACCTTAAATTGACATAAAAGAGCAGGGCTATCAACGGCACTTCCTCCCACCCCCATCACCATGTCCACCACCACTTCTCAACATGTCAAGCTTGAAGGCCCTCAGCCCGACTTTGAGTTACCAAACCCTTTCAGTATAGCAAGCATGGCGGCCTTACATGCTTCGCCATTCGCGTGCGGCTTCAGCAATGACCAGTGGCAAGCAGTAATCCAGACCCTTCTCAGACACGGAGCCCACGAAGATGGGACTCATTATCAGACTAGAACCAGTGGCGGCCTCCACCCGGTGTATGCTGGTTTCAACCCTGTCGATAAATTGGAGCCCAGAGTTCTTCGTAGAAGCAAGTTGGTTGAGGCTTCACTCGGTGATGTTTTTGACGCCGTTCAGTTGAGTTTTTTTCTCTGTCTCTATCGGACTCACTCTTTTGTTGCTAGCTCACCATGCAAGACCGTCTAGATGGTGGAATCTCTCTCCTTTTGAGATGTCCAGGGTTTGAATCAGTGGACGACCTTTCTGCCGATAAAATCACTGTTGACATTTATGTGACCCCGCGCGAGCTAGTTCGAAATGATCGCATCGGTGGTGATACCGCTGTACTCACTCAAGCGTTTTGTGCAGAATTCGTTGCCCCCCACATGCAGCGCTTCAACGAGCGTTGCAAGATCGAATCCATCTCGGCTCCAAAACCTCGCGGTAAATCTCAGCTGTGCTACTGTGATCCCCTTTGCTAATACGAGTGCAGCGCTCACCGATCCCATCAACCTTGAGGGACCCCACTATCTCCCTACGTCTCCCAGTGCTCTCAGTTCCCGCATCCAGTGCATTGGGATTAAGCCGGAGACAAAATTGGATACCTCTAGCGATACCCGTCACTTGTCAGCCTCTAGCAATACCCATCACTTGTCAGCCTCTAGCGATACCCGTCACTTGTCAGCCTCTGCAGCTATCCGAGAGTCAGCCTTGGTCGCTCCAGGTAAAAAAAACGTCCCAGTAACTCCCAGCTCAAAAAAGATCCTGCCAGGGCCAGATTCGCTTGCAACCCTTCATCAGCGGCCTATTCGCCAGCGCCGCTATGCCGACGCCTTCCTACAAGCGGATAACAAGAAAAAGGATCATATTCCTCTTATGTTCTCTCCTGACACGTCAGCACAGGATAACGAGAAAAAGGATCATATTCCTCTTATGTCGTCTCCTGACACATCAGCGCATCCGAGTTGTCAAGCTTTAGTGAGCATTGGACCAAACTCCGATGCTGTACTTGATCAGTTCAATATCGGAGACAATGTTCTCCCTGCATTGCATGCACTTATTACGATGGTGCGGAGCAGCCGTTGGGAAGCAGTCCTGAGATCTGCACCCTGGAACTTGTCATATGAGCAAGCTTCCAATTTAGCCAGCACGCTCAATGCTGACCTGAGGGGCACCGGATTTTCTGTCACTACGGTATTATTGCCCGCTCGCTTGACATCGGTATGCAGAGCTAATTGACTCCGTAGAAACCGCGCATTTCAATCCTGAGTACGGCCCTTCGGCTCCTTAGTATCATGACCCTGTTATGTATTCTCTATGTTCTCACTTTGTTCTTACTCAGCTTGTAGATCGGTAAAATGTTTTAGGTCAGAATATACCGCTCGTTTCTCAGCCTTGCCTGATAGTTAAATATTGAGTGGGTATACCATGACCGTTTCACCCCACAGACTCATCCGCAGCCCCATCGGCTCACTGTCCTTTCGATGGTCTCTCAGGTCTTTTTATTGTCCAAGACTGGTGCACACCGTCGCACTCAGTTACCTGCTCGTCCACGCAAGAAGGCCACTGTTGTCCTCAGTGCAGAGGCACGGGATATCTTGAGACGCAATCGACATGAGAAGACCGAGAGGTTCAGAAAGGACTTGGACGATGCATGGCAGAAACTTGAGGAAGTAACCATGGCGATCGCTGCGAACAACCACAAGAGTATTCGCCGTGTCCACAATGACCTTCATCTTGGTCATGCCAGGTACCGCTCACGGAGGAATAAGATCAATGCATGGAATGCATTTTGCTGGAAGAAGCGACAGTCATATTCCACAGTCAATGATGAGAATGCTGGTGATTTTATTTTCTATTGCTGTTTTCTTATCTGACGACCGACAAATTTTATCTCAGCAAAGCGAACCCTACCTGAGATCGTCAGGGACAATCGCTCAGAATATCAAAAGCTCTCGGCTCCCGACAAGGAGCGTCTCATTGAAGAATTTAGTGAGGTTAGGGAGGTGAAAGCGACTGGTGTTCAGGTTACAATGCGGTCAAAAATCAATGATGTCACTCACACTCTTAAAGCTGTTGAACAAGAGGTAAGCTTCTTGCGCTTTGCAATGTTCTCACTCACTAACCTCCGTCACGCAGCTCCACAACCTCAAATCCCGTACCAGTGTCGAAACCATACTTTACACCACTTGTGGTACCACAGATCTCCCTCTTCAAGGAATTGCCTTTGCAACCGAAGGCGTCGAGGACTTCATGGGTACCATTATGGGTATAGATGCACAAGATTTTGTCAGCAAGATGGAGGGATTTGCAGTTCAAGGTATACGAGGTACATGTCTTTTTTATATGTAGCATGACTGCTTGCTACAATTGTATCCTATAGGAGCTGCCCAAAACCACCAACAGCAAGTTTTGCAAGTGCGCGGGGCAATTCGATGCATCATGAATGAGAACCTACATGAGCACCAATCAGTGCATGAGAAAATATGGTTTATAATCAAATTTTGCATAGAAAAAATTACCAGTGATCCAAAAGCCAAAATGCAATGGGCATACTATTTTCACAACATTGTTTCTCACTATCAAGTTGCCATTGAAGGTTGGCCAACAACAATCCCTTTCGCCAACTTGAGTAGCGCCTCGAGTTCCCTGTCTCAGCTGGAGATGTTATTGTGGAAATGGGAGACAGAGTCTACATACTGGAAGGAGTTGACGGACGAGGAGTACGAGACACTTAAACGGGAGAGAAATGAGCAACTTGAAAGCAGTGAGATTACCGAACCTTCGCGCCATACTCGTTCCGACAAGGGTAAAAAGCGCACACGTGGCAGTGCTGGCAATGCTGATAGGGCTTCCGGATGCTCTAAAAGGCATAAAAGTGCCGCAACCGTCCATGAAGAGGATGACGACGACTCAGAGGGAGGGGAAAGTCCTACCACTCGATCAGCATTTCCAGCACCCACTAGTGGTCCATCCCTCCGGAGTGGCGCCACTTCAAATGAAGATGCCAGTAATAATAGTGCATCAAATGAAGACACGGATGTCAGCAGTGAAAGCACTATGACAGGCGAAAGTGCAGCCACGGGCAGCCAGGGAAATCATTAGCTTCAATAGTAGTTCATCCTTGCTCTTCTAGACACCTGAGCATTGTTGATTACATAGACTTCCAACCTACAAAAGTTCTGTTGCATAGACCTTAGTGGAACGAAATAGAACAAACAAATGCTATCACACACCGAGCGGGAGTGGATCAACAGCCAAACACGTCCAAGTACGGAATAACAGAACAACAAACAGTAAAGGGAATGACAGAAACAGTAAATAGTAGGTAATGATGATGATTCGATGCACGACACGAAGCGCACGATAGACAGAGAGTAATGTCAAGGTGTAGTCCATAACCAGAGCGCCAGTAGCACACTATTCAATGTGATCAACGTGGAACATGGCAAGGACGGAAGCGCAAAAAAGATGGGTCAGATGCTACAAGATAGCAAGCAGAGCACTGAGAGGACGCTGGATGGCATGGTCAGCATTGACAACAGCAGGACAGGGAAACAAAAAGCATGCCGCAACACAGCAGGCAAGGGGCCAAGAGTGTTACGATAATGGGAACCCCCATACCTTTTTCTTCTTTCAAATAGTTTTCCTCATCGTCATCGTCGCTCGTCTTCCCTTCGCTCCTCCTCCATACTCTCCCTCGTACACAGGACACCACGTATAGACCAACACCTAGGACCACCTTGCTACGCCTATCGATAGGCCTAGAGGGTTATACTTCGTATGGGACATCGCTCGTGCTCCTTAGCACTCGCTCGCCACCAGATAGCCCCTATCATCGCCACCACTTACCTAATGCCATATAGGCTAGCACTATCTGACCTCTGGTACAACCCTGTCAGCGCCACACGCTTATCTAAGCGTGTCCCCATGTTCTAGATCGCTCACCCTCGTCTGCAGCGTCCTCGGGCTCGTGTCCATCACTGTCATTCCAGGTCTCCCTTTGTCCTGCGTCTGCGATGCATACCATCATTCCCGAATAGGCATCACTCGGTACTTCTCGTGATCCGCCATCGCCTTCCTGATCGGATGTCCTCGAGTCATCTCGGACTCTGTTCCGTTCGTTCGGACCCTGTCCTCGCTCACACCATCAGGCTTCCACGACCCCGCGTTTGCATCACCCCGAGATGCTTCCATTCCCTGATAGCCTATTCCATTAGATGAATCCCTTCCACATTCAGCATTGCCAATTACGGACACAATGTCATCTTACCGCCTGGGCTCGCACCATGTGCTTGCCCTCTTCTCATCTCAGCTCGTCAACCACCTCAGTTGTGGAACGAGGCCCTTTCCTTTGCTGGCGACCCCCTCGGACTTCCATGGAACTCCTCGGAGCTCATCCAGCCCATTATACTTTATACGTTTTACCTTTCCATTCTGAGCGCACTTCTTCTGGTCGTGCGCCTCATTCTCTCTCTCTCTCCTATTCCAGTGCACTCCATTAGGGAGTACACCTCCTATTACTATACTCGTCGTATGTACACCAGTGGTCCGTGCTACATATCCTGTAGTATAAATACCCCTGCAGAACTGCTGGAATCCCCAGCTAGTTCTACGCAATCAATCTGCGATTACTGGTGTCTCTTCGCTCCCCTCTCAGAGACTGGGACTCTCCTGAGCTCCCCTGGTTCTACTTTGCTTAGGTAATGCTCGTAGCACGACCTCTTCATTGAGGTTCGTCGTTACTTGCATAAGACTCCAGTTGTTACGACGCACACGGTATCTCAGTGGCAAGCCAGAGAGACAGCTGTCGTCGGGACGTCACTGGACAACAAGGATACGGAAGCCCTTGGTCCTATGTCCAGAACTCAAGCAGGTCTTGGGGCGACCTTTAGACCACAGAGAAGTAAGCGGAGCCTTGAGGTTGGCGAAGGCGAAGCGAGCTCTCTGGATGCCAGTAAATACGCG
>JBBPSY010000689.1:0-10462 GCA_038093855.1 Rugiboletus extremiorientalis
GATGCTCTGTTGTTTACCACTGGAGAGCACGAGGAAGTCCCGATCTTCCTCGTCTTCATCAATCTGGATATGGAGGCGGACCTTATGGGTTATCATCCCCATCTTGTTAATGGTTCCATCCGCGTTCATAGCGGTGACCAGCCTAGTGAGACGAGTGAATGGTAGTTTGTGTTTCTTGGCGAATGCGTAATCGATGAAGCACGAGGTGGCTCCACAGTCTATGAGGGCGGGGGCGGTGACAACGGATTTGCTCCCAACTGGAGAAAGAGAAATGGGTACAAATACGGATTTCTCATTTCTCGATACAATTACAGTTGGGAGGGTAGGAGAGCAAGACGTTGCGGCGAGTCTCCTTTCTAAAAATCCTTGCCTATGCAAATACGGTTGACTTGTTCATCCTCATAGGTGGCATGTGGTTCTTCGGCGTCTTCATCATAGCATTCCTTGAGAACTCGGAGGATCTCTTTCCTATCTTTCTGTCCTCCCTCCAGATTGGCAGTGTAAGCGTCAAGGGGATCGGGAGAGGAGGAGGCACTCGTTTGCACGGTTCTGAACCTTTCTGGTTTCTTCGGCGTAGAAGTAGAGGGGGATGGAGTGGAACTCTTCCGCTGCATGGGCTGCCTATAGTTTCTGTGCCCTGGATGATTTCGGCTCATACAGCCGGGTTTATGACAGATGTAGCAGAGTCGATCTCGGTTATGACGTGCCCGTTCGGGCCCAGTGAGATTGATTCTGTCTATGTCCATCGCGTTGGGGTCATTTCGAGTGGACTGAAAACCTCCTCGACGGAAGTCTCGGAGGTGTTCGTGCGCTTGAGTGTGGTTACTGGCAGCGGTCATCCATCCATCTAGGGTAGTGGGTTCCGTTCCGCGAAGGATATCTCCGACTAAGGAGTAGTGCAGCCCTTGGCAGTAGGCGTCATTGATCATGTTGGCATCAGTGATACCAGAGAGGCCAAGGAGGAGGTTGAACTGCGTGGTGTAGTCCTTTAGTGATTCGGCGGATAATCCCTTCATGCGGAGGTTTCGGAGTTTTCGTCGTGCGTCTACGGCTTCATTCTTGGCGGAGAAGGCTTTCTTGAATTCTTCAGAGAAAACCCTCTAGGTGTCATAGCCGGGGTAGGTAGTTGGTTGTGCGAGTTTCGCATAGTATCCTTCAGCGAATACTCGGCCTTGTCCTTCCCCCATCTTGGTGAGAGCCGTAGTGACGATTTCATCGTCCCCCATCTTATCGTGCTTAATCTGGCGCCAAGCTACCATTGCTTGCAGCCACCAGTTAGCATCTTCTACTCGACCGGAGAAATCGCGGGGTAGTGACTCTTTGCCCATGTCGTCGTCTTCTGAGGCTTCTTCGACGTCAGAGTCAATCCCGCGGATACGTACGTCAGGGTCTGGAATTAATGCTCCTTCGCTACCTGTGAGGGCGGTACCAGACGCAGGAATTTCGGTGAGCCTTCTACGGGACTCGGACCTGCTCCCAGGAATTGTTACACCAGCACCTGGGTGTGGGCGACTGCTTGTCAGATTAAATCCGGGCCTGCTGGACTTTTTCATGGAGTGACTAAGAGATATATCGGTTGCAGGGACAGGGGAAGGGGAGGGTTCTTGAGAGCGTTGTCGTTCTATGCAGGTAGATTCCCAACGAGCAACTTCGGCGGCTTCTCTTTCAGCAACTGAGAGGGAAGAGGAACCGGGGAGTCGTCGTTCTTGTTGTTGGGCTTCGTTTCCTGCAATGGTTCGTAACACTGCTTTCCCTTTCCTGTCTTGGGCGAGGTAGAAGGCACGATCCTCGGGAGAGAGATCGTCGTATCTCGAGTCTTCCTCCGTGTTGCCTAGTGGGGAAGCTTAATAGCAACCCCGGGTGTAGAAGTAGCTAGTTCTTTTGTTACGACGCGCACGGTATCTCAGTGGCAAGCCAAAGAGATAGCTGTCGTCGGGACTTCACTGGACAACGTAGATGCGGAAGCCTACGGTCCTAAGTCCAGAACTTATGCAAGCAGGTCTTAGGGCGACCTTTAGACCACAGAAGAGTAAGCGGAGCCTTGAGGTGTCGAAGGCGGAGCAAGCTCTCTGGATGCCAGTAGATACGCGTAGATTGCGTAGAACTAGCTGGGGTTTCCAGCTGGTTCCACCAGGGTTTATATAGGGTACACGAGTGGCTGTACTCTAGCACGGACCATGAACGTGTATCTGCTGGAAGAGGAAAGGGTCCAGTGTATCCTAAAGGGATGTGCTGGAAGTAGAAAGGGAGCACTTCCTCAATAGTGAGGTTGAGTGCGAACCGACAAAAGGGGCATGCAAGCATGCCAGGCGAAAGGGGTGCAAAGCAGCAATGAGGCTGACATGCGCTAAAGACATAAGTGGAAGTCCGAGGTTCCCGCAGGGCCATGGAGACCAAGGGGAATCAAGGAAGGACAAAGGGTGACACTGCACTGGGCAGTGGTGTTGCGATTCGTCGTGCGCCTACAAGCATAACTTTATTCTATGCACTAAGTCCTTCATTCTACACTATGCATGAGTGGTAGCATACGCTCGGACCCTAACCCTAGGACGTTGTACAGGAGTTCTACATACTCTGTCTCTTTTTCCATTTATTTGTACTTGTTTATGTTTTTATGGGACTCCGCTCCAAACTCCGACCGTACCGATGTACCAGTTGTTTGGCTATATTTACATTATTATGCGAGATCGCTGTTGTCGATTCGCTTCTATACTTCTTTTAATTTCCGTTTGACACATGTATCACACGCATGCTTCTCTTCTCTTTTTAATTACCGTCATGCTTCCATTCTACATGCGTCTCCCTCATGTTATTAATCTCCGTTTGACACGTTGATACCTCATGTATTTAATTACCATTGTTTGTCCTGTACAAACAGTAGATAGTATTTAAGCAATGCCATCCCAACCGAGAACTCCAGTCAAGTTCTCTGTTGGTTTCCCCAGCAATTACACTTGTCCCCCTCATTGAGTTATAGTGGTGTAGCCTAGGTTTATTCCTGGGTTGCAACAAGTGGCGCAGAAAGGAAAGCATAAGTAAACAAAGGTAAAGAGATATAAACCTCACTGGTACTGAGGTAAGCAATAAGTAGATGGCTAACCCTATGGTTAGGGGTTCGCCTATGGTAATCGTAAGGTTAAGTATTGTACCAGTGAGTGACGAAGGAAGAAAAAGGGGTAGGGGGCCGCTCTACCGTAACAGCATCGTTGATCATGCTCTGATCAGTGATGCCAGAGAGGCCGAGGAGGAGGTTGAACTGTGTGGTGTAATCTTTAAGTGCCTCAGTGCATAATCCTTTCATGTGGAGAACATGGAGTTTTCTTTGGGTGTCCACCGATTCGTTCTTGACAGAGAAGGCCTTCTTGAATTTGGCAGAGAAGGTGGTCCAGGTATCAAAGCCTGGGTTGGTAACGGGTTTGGTGAGTTTCACGTGATATCCTTCAGTGAACATGCGGCCCTGTCCTTTGCCCATCTTTGCTAACACCATTGTTACAACTTTGACATCCTCTAACTTGTCATGCTTAATCTGGTGCCAAGCTGCCATGGCTTGCAACCACCAGTTAGCATCTTCTACTCATCTGGAGAAGTTGTAGGGTAGTAACTCTTTGCCCATGTTGTCATCTTCTGAATCTTCTTCAATGTCAGAGTCAATCCCGCGGATGCATACATCAGGGTCTGGAATTAGTGCTTCTTCCACTGGGAGGGCAGTACCAGAAGCAGGAATTGTGGTGAGCCTTCTACAGGACTCAGACCTGCTCTCAGGAATTGTTACACCAGCACCTGAGTGTGGGCGACTGCTTGTCAGATTAAATCTGGGCCTGCTGGACTTTGTTGTGAAGTGACTAAGAGGGATGGGCACAGGAAAAGGGGACAGTGATGGGGATGATTCTTGGGAGTACTGCCTTTTGATGCAGGTTTGAGACCAACAGGTGACTTTGGTGGCTTCTCTCTCAGTGACAGAGAGGGAGGAGGAGCCAGGGAGTCGTCATTCTTGAACTTGGGCTTTGTTGTCTGCAATCTGTTTGAGTGCTAGTTTGCCTTTCTTTTCCTGGGCGATATAGAAGGCACAATCCTCAGGAGAGAGATCGTTGTATCTCAAGTCTTCCTCCATGGTGACAAAGGGGGAAGCTTAATAGCAACCCTGGTGTAGAAGAGTAGCTAGTTCTTTTATTATGATGCACACAGTATCTCAGTGGTGAGCCAAAGAGATAGCTGTCGTCTGTAGATACGGAAGTCTACGGTCCTAAGTCCAGAACTCAGCAAGCAGGTCTTAGGGCAACCTTTAGACCACAGAAGAGCAAAGTGAAGTCTTGAGTTGTCGAAGACTGAGGGAGCTCTCTGGATGCCAGTAGATACACATGGATTGCATAGAACTAGCTGGGGAATCCCAGTAGTTCCAGCAGGGTTTATATAGGGTACACGAGTGGCTGTACTCTAGCACAGACCAGAGGCATGTTTCTGCTGGAAGAGGCAAGGGCCTGACATGTCCCAAAGGGATATGTCAGGAAAGGAAAGGGAGCACTTTCTCAAAGGTGAGGTTGAGTGTGAAGTGATAAAAGAGGCATGCAAGCATGCCAAAAGAAGTGAGTGCGAGGTAGCAATGAGGCTACCATGCACAAGTGATATAAGTGGAAGTCTGAGGTTCCCATGGAGGCCGTGGGGCTGAGGAAACCAAGGAGGGACAAAGGGCAACACTGCATGGAGCAGTGGCACAGAAAGGGAAACATATGTAAGCAAAGGTAAACAGAAGAAAGCCTCACTGGTACTGAGGTAAGCGGTAAGGGATTGGCTAACCCTGGGATTAGGGGTTTGCCTATGGTAATTGTAGTGTAAGTAGGGTTAAGTGTTGTACCAGTGAGTGAGGAAAGAGGAAAAAGGGCTAGAGAACCGCTCTACCGTAACACCAGTGTGCAACCATCATCTCTGTACTCAGGTCTATAACCAGTATCTGGAGCTGTGTGCTTCCCTACCAGACTTCCATATGACATCACCCTTCGTTCCCCTTGACATTCTGTTTCATGTTCTCATGCCTAACCATGTGTCTCCTGTCATCCTCCATATGTCTCCTGTTGTCCTCCATATGCTCCTGTCATACTTCCTTATCATTTGTTTCACTTCATAGTTACCATCTGTCATTTGCTACATACCCTCTTCCAATCTCAGTCCTGGTTTGTAGTATAAGTATTGCGTCCTCCATCTGTAGACCTCAGTTTGTAAATCAACTAAGTCACCCCTCCTCACCCAAGTTCCCTTCTGACCTTCCCTTACCCTCCTCCGTACTACTTCCCAAATACAAGGACACGAGGTTCAGCAAGGGCACAACACATAAGTCCTGTGCCAACGTCCTTATCCGTTGAGTATCCTTGACCTCCTTACCCTCCGTTGGACTTGTACCTGGAGGGAATGGATTTGACAGTATTTACAAACTTACCCTTGTTGAACCTCATTATGCCAGCCAGAACTACTCACAATTCACATTGCACTGGCATGCTACAAACTGTGTTTGGTAGTACCCGCACAATCCCTGGTGAATTCATCAGCTTTACCCAATGAGCTGTCCCCTCAATCTCCAGATCAGGTTTACATGCTCCATTGTCTCCACTTGCTCTGCTTCCCCGGGAACCTTCCCCTGAGGGACCGCGTTTCTGAGTCCTACCAGATGACGAACACGCAGATCTATACGACCAACATCCATTAATCTTGGAACATGGAGATGAAGGTGGTGGGAACAAGGACAGTATTGTCGATAATCCTAATGAACCTTCTGACTCTTCTTTAAGTTCTTCGAATTCTGATTTTGATTATAGGAATTCAGAATGTTACGACGCACACGGTATCTCAGTGGCAAGCCAAAGAGATAGCTGTCATCGGGACTTCACTGGACAATGTAGATGCGGAAGCCTACGGTCCTAAGTCCAGAACTCTGCAAGCAGGTCTTAGGGCGACCTTTAGACCACAGAAGAGTAAGCGGAGCCTTGAGGTGTCGAAGGCGGAGCGAGCTCTCTGGATGCCAGTAGATACGCGTAGATTGCATAGAACTAGCTGGGGTTTCCAGCTGGTTCCGCCAAGGTTTATATAGAGTACACGAGTGGCTGTACTCTAGCACGGACCATGGATATGTATCTGCTGGAAGAGGAAAAGGTCCAGCATATCCTAAAGGGATGTGCTGGAAATAGAAAGGGAGCACTTCCTCTATAGTGAGGTTGAGTGCGAACAGACAAAGGGGGGCATGCAAGCATGCCAGACGAAAGAGGTGCGCAGCAGCAATGAGGCTGGCATGCGCTAGAGATATAAATGGAAGTCCGAGGTTCCCGCGGGGCCATGGAGACTGAGGGGAACCAGGGAAGGACAAAGGGCGACACTGCATTGAGCAGTGGCGCAGAAAGGAGAAGCATAAGTAAACAAACATAAAGAGACGTAAACCTCACTGGTACTGAGGTAAGCGATAAGAGGATAGCTAACTCCTGGGTTAGGAGTTCGCTAGGGGTAATTGTAGTGTAAGTAGGTTAGGTATTGTACCAGTGAGTAAGGAAAGAGGAAAAAGGGCTAGGGGGTCCCTCTACCGTAACACAGAAGAAGATCTCAACGAAGTCCTGCTAGCATTTGAACCCTTCGCTCAGCTTGCTGACGCAATCAGGGGCATGACTCACCAAGCACTTCAATGAAAACGGAATTCCGAAGGCTCTAAGCCTAAAGTCTGCGAACCAGATCCTTTTGACAGAACTGACCTGAAGAAACTCCGTCCCTTCATCATGCAATGTGAACTCAATTTCCAAGCCAACCCAAAGACCTACTACAAGGAACGGACTAAGGTAACGTTCACCCAATCTTATCTAAAGGGTGTTGCGCTCGAATATTTTGAGCTGGATCTCCTTGGAACTGAAGCTCCAGGGGCCTGCCCACTTTGGATGGACAATTGGCAATCTTTCTTGTATGAGCTTCAAACTAACTTCGGACCACACAACTCTGTAGCTGATGCGGAAGCTCAACTTGAGCAACTGTGGATGCGGGAGATGCAACGGATCACGATGTACATTGTAGAATGGAATCGACTTGCTAACCAAGTCTGAGACTGGGGCCATGGAGTGCTCTGAAGGAGGTTTTACTC
This sequence comes from Rugiboletus extremiorientalis, assembly GCA_038093855.1. NCBI lineage: Eukaryota > Fungi > Basidiomycota > Agaricomycetes > Boletales > Boletaceae > Rugiboletus > Rugiboletus extremiorientalis. The sequence continues at coordinate 7,109 of JBBPSY010000689.1, forward strand.
CAGACTTTCAGATCGGATTAAAGCCGAGATTGCTCATCAAGGCAAGCCGGATAACCTTCAGGAACTCCGTGCTCTGGCCCAACAGATTGATCATAGATATTGGGAGTGTAAGGACAAAGTCCAGCATGCAACCAAGGCCTCAGGGTCGACCTCCAGGACCCAGACAACCTCCCAGAAGTCTGCTAATAACTCCTCTCAGATCAACAACTCAAAGTCAAAGGATGATATAGTAAGTCCAAGGGTTCCTCCAACTCCGGTTCTGGAGGAAACCATAAGAATGACAATGGCAACAAGAAGGGTAACTCTGCCTCTCCTGCTGCTAACTCTGAATCTATTACCTCCAAGCTAGGCAAAGACGGTAAGCTCCTACCGGAGGAGCATCAACGTTGGTTAAAACTACACCTATGTTTATTCTGTGGACTTCCCAGGCATACTGCTGATAGTTGTCCAAAAGCAACATCTAGGGCTTCGAAGGCCAGAGCTGCAACTGCTACTCCAGCGCCACTGGCTTTGAGCTCCGCCTCTTCCGAGGTGAAAAAATAGAGTGCAACTCCTTTGAAGCACAGACTGGGAGTCGCATTATTCCAGACTGTGCTCCAACGGAGTTATGTCTTAACATGTCTGCTCTTTATGACCCTAATTCACTCCAACCCTTTGTCACCATCTCCAATCTTGACCTTTCTGATATACCTGTCCTCATAGATTCTGGTTCTACTCATTGCTTCATAGATTCAGCGTTTGTTGAAAAACATCAGATACCCAGTCACCCCATTCCTCTGATCCTACTTTGACTCTTTGATGGATCTTCTTCAGCCTCCATTACCTCCACTGTTAAACTCTGCTTGACCTTCGCCTCCGGCATTTCCACCTTCAAAACATTTTTTGTTACCTTGTTGGATTTCTCATGCAGTTTGGTTCTCAGACATTGCTTGTTATGACCCAATCATACTAGGGATAGAACCTAGTGACAGATAAGGCAACATCACCAAGATGTTGCCAGGATAAAGAATAAGGATAAAAGATTGGAGCAGCTTAATGCTACAATTGTACTCAGGAGAGAATACAAGAGGACTAAGCTGGAGAGCTTGGTCCATCTTGTGCTAGCATTATATACTACAAGCCCGTAGGCAATACAAATAGTAGGCTACACAAGTAAACATCTAAATAAGGGAATGCCCAGTGACCTATGTGGTCCTAGGGCATGATGTCATAGATAACTATCTATGGTGTGTACACCATGAGGCTATAATGTCCGTGATGTGAGAACACTGTCCCTTGGGAATGTCACCTGTGGGTACATCAGTGGTGTCTCCACCTCCTATATCATAATATTGATCTGATCTAGATGTGGATCTATCAAGATACCATCTCATCTTAGATCTAGATCTCTTAATGTCTGTGTATCGTAATATATACATAAGACTACATGTAATGTTCGTATGGGCCTCATTGGCTGTCATATGCTATGCTACAATGAATTGTACTTATATATTATGTAATATGAGATATCCCATGGTCACATGTTGTCTCTAGGGAAATATCTCGCGAATATGTCATGAAGTACTATTGGCTACCATCATAGTCCATAGTCATACTGATAATCGTCAGGCAATGCCTTCGCATGTGACTATCTTTTGTGATATGTCCTTGATTACTAAGTGTTACAATATCGAATTGCAACATTGCTGGCTTGCCCGCAACAATCTGTTGATTGATTGGGCTACGAGTAGCATCACATTCCAACCTCCTGTTCAGGGAATGCCAACCCCGATGTCGATCTCCAAGTCTTCTGAGTCAAACTCCTTCCCACTTCCTCCCATTTCCTCTGATAAACCACAACAGGCTCGTCCCAGTCTAGCAAGCCATGCTCAGGAAACACCCTTGGACTTGCCTATGGCACTCAGACTTCAGAACCCTCATATCTCCTTCGTAAACACTGCTGCTTTTAAGTGCATATCAAAGTTGGAGGGCTCTGTCGAGTTCACCCTCTCTCTTCAGTCTATCTCTGCTCATTCTACCTCTGTGGTTGAACCTCCTGACTCTGACGATTCCCTGGACCTTTCCAGAGTACCTCTGGAGTACCACAATTATGCGGACATCTTCAGTAAGAAAAGGGCTGATACACTAGCCCCTCATCGTCCTTTTGACCTAAAGATTGACCTGGAAGAAGGGGCCAAACCTCCAATTGGTCACCTCTACTCCATCTCTCCCTTTGAACAAGGAGCCCTTTGGGACTTCCTTGATGAACATCTTTGGACAGGCTTCATATGCCAGTCCACCTCCCCCCATGCAGCTCCAATCCTCTTTGTTCAAAAGAAGGACAGTTCCCTTCAGCTCTGCGTGGATTTCCGTGATCTCAACAAAATCACTAGGAAAGACCGTTATCCTCTTCCCCGCACTTCTGACCTCCTCAAAGCTCCTGTTACGACGCACACGGTATCTCAGTGGCAAGCCAAAGAGATAGCTGTCATCGGGACTTCACCGGACAATGTAGATACGGAAGCCTACAGTCCTAAGTCCAGAACTCTGCAAGCAGGTCTTAGGGCGACCTTTAGACCACAAAGAGTAAGTGGAGCCTTGAGGGTTTGTCGAAGGCGAAGCGAGCTCTTTGGATGCCAGTAGATACGTGTGGATTGCGTAGAACTAGCTGGGGTTCCCAGCCGGTTCCACCAAGGTTTATATAGTGTACACGAGTGACTGTACTCTAGCATGGACCATGGACATGTATCTGCTGGAAGAGGAAAGGGTCCAGCGTATCCTAAAGGAATGTGCTGGAAATAGAAAGGGAGCACTTCCACAAGGGTGTGGTTGAGTGCGAACAGACAAAAGGGGCATGCAAGCATGCCAGGCAAAAGGGGTGCGCAGCAGCAATGAGGCTGGCATGCGCTAGAGATGTAAATGGAAGTCCGAGGTTCCTGCGGGGCCATGGAGACCGAGGGGAACCAAGGAAGGACAAAGGGCGACACTGCACTAGGCAGTGGCGCAGAAAAGGAAAGCATAGGTAAACAAGGATAAAGAAAGGTAAACCTCACTGGTACTTAGGTAATCGGTAAGAGGATAGCTAACCCTATGGTTAGGGGTTCGCCTATGGTAATCGTAAGGTAAGTGAGGTTAGGTGTTATACCAGTGAGTGATGAAGGAAGAAAAAGGGGTAGGGGGCCGCTCTATCGTAACAGCCCCTAGTGGAGCAAAGGTCTATACTAAGCTCGATCTCCAGCATGCATACCATCTGGTCCGTGTTGCTGAAGGTGACGAGTGGAAGACCACGTTCTGTACTCGTTGGGGTTCATTTGAATGGTTGGTAATGCCTTTTGGTCTTACTAATGCTCCAGCAGTGTTTCAGCGCTTCATGAA
>JBBPSY010000690.1:0-10453 GCA_038093855.1 Rugiboletus extremiorientalis
TTGTATTTCCTTCGCCCTCACAGATGTCATCATTAGTATGGTGAGTCGAATTCTGAGGTAGATGTTGAGGGGAATCTGCCACCATTTGAGAGGAAACGGAAATCCCGAGGACACGCTAGAAAGGGTGAATATCAGTTGCTGACTGAGTGAATGAAGAAATTGAGGACAAACATGGGATATTTCCAGAGCGACGCGTAGTAGGGTTGTGAACCCATCGCGAGCTCCTTTATGGAATTTGGCGACATAACGATGAATTTTTGGTCTAAAAGTCCGCAAGCGTCCTGCGCAATGCTGAACATGGTATCAATCACCACTATGAGTGGCTTGACTGTTGAGATGACCTCCTTGCAGCTCTCGATGGCCGCGAGGTGTTCCTCCCGACTCCAGGGAAATAGCACCATATCCATTTTCGAGTAACTTTCCAAAGCGCCCGACAATCCACAAGGATGTGAGAGGTCAGCGATTTGAATGCCACACTTTATGACAGCTTCGCTCCATGATGCGATTCCCTTGCACTCGCAGAAGGTAACGGAGCCTGTGAGTTCGCTAATAGTAGCACCCTTCGTGCGTGTCGCGTGGCAAATGACGAGTTCTTGAAGGCGTGAGACACGAGCCTTCAACGATGCAAAAGATGCAATGTAGACATTCACCCCTGCGAGGGCGAGCTCGTATGCAGTTGCAAGGTTAACGTTGGCTTGGCCGTACTCTGAGTATGTAAAGATGAGCACGGTATTATGGGACCTTGGGTTACTCATAGCGGATGGGATGGAATACTGTGGGATGCTGGAAGAGCCGCTGGCGAATAGTCCCTATTTATCGCCATGGCTAATCGCTAGGTTAGCCCCGATCGATAGAAGACACAGCTCGTGTTGATAGCATTGGCTAAAAATAGATGCACTCATTGTGAACAGGAGCACATACGTTATTCTCTCGTTCGATAAATGTAGTTGCATCGAATAGCTCCTTCTTCGTGGTACCGAGTGAAGAAATGTATCGGGCGCTCCGTAGGTTATCCTAGTAGGTAGTCACTCAGGTATATAGACCTACCAACGGTACGAAAGTTTGAAGTACCAGCGTATTATGTAATCGTGAGTCCGTTTGTATACTGTATCTAAGATCACCCAAGTTACAGTACCTCACTTCGTTATACCGGCCTCCTTCAAGATAACCGCAGAAGCGAGTTCCCGCCCATTCCCTTTCGCTCTGCAGAGTTCTTTCAGATGTTTTGCCGATGTTCTGAATTTGGTCGCTTCCTCGGTATCCCCTGTCACCCTGACTAATGCATCACCAAATTCATCCGCCCGAACCCTCGGTGCGCATGTTTTACTCCCAAAAATCCCGACGTTCAGGAACTCGGCACGTGCTGCATAGTCGTACGTATCATACCAGACAGGGAGGACAATGTGCGGAACACCAGACCTGTCGAAACACGTTCAGTTCAGATACTTGTTTAAGCTTGCGAGTAAGAAACCTGACCAAACGCCTTCATAGAATGAATTGGCCCCACCGTGATGGACCGTACAAACCACGTTCGGATGTTGCAATATCGAGACCGGCTCTGCTTCCATCCAGGGCAGGACCTTCACCCTCCCCTCCTTTACTTCCCTCCCGATGACTTCATCTAGCACTCTTTGAATGTCTCCATTCGCCATGGCCTTCCAGAGAACCTGGATCTTGCTGGTACCTTTTCGGTCGTGATAACCCAGCAATATACGAAATGCGCTAGCCATCTCCCTTGCGACCGTCCCGTCCGAAAGCACGTGGGATCCTAGATTGACCATCACGGTTGGTCCATTGTTCAACCACCTCGCCAATCCTGGGTCGCACTCCTCGATGGGATCAAAGGGCGTGATAATGGGGCCACATAGGACTATTTCTTCTGGAATTATCGAGTAGTGGAAGTCGGTTTCGACGAGTGCGGGACAGATATACTTTACGTCACGGTAGCGTTGGTTGGCTTGGTCGCCAAACATATATTTGAGCCCAAAGGATCTACGCAAGGCCTGAATTTCCTTGACCCTCACCGAAGTCATCAATTGTATGACAAGACAAATCTTGAGGTAGATATTGAGGGGAATCTGCCACCATTTGAGAGGAAATGAGAATCCGGAAGACGTACTGGAAAGGTTGGATATTAGCTGCCCCCGATCGAGTAAACAGAGTAACTCGTGACAAACATGGGATATTTCCACAGCGATGCGAGGTAGGGTTGTGAATTCATCGCGAGCTCCTTTATGGAATTTGGCGACATAATGATGAACTTTTGGTCTAAGAGTTTGCAGGCGTCCTGCGCAATATTGAATAAGGAATCGATCACCACGATGTTTGGTTTGATAGTTGTCACGATCTCCTTGCAACTCTCGGTGGCCGCAAGGTGTTCCTCCCGACTCCAGGGAAATAGCACCATATCCACCTTCGAGTAGCATTCCAAAGCACCCGACACGCCATGGGGATGGGATAAGTCAACGACCTCTAAACCGCACTTTTTGAGAGCTTCACGCCACGATGGGATGCCCTTGCATTCGTAAAAGGTAATAGAGCCTGTGGGTTTACTAGTGTCATTCGCGCGTGAGGCGTGGCGGACGACGAGCTCTTGAAGGCGCGAGACACGGGTTTCGAGCGAGGCGAAAGACGCAATGCAGACGTTCACGCCTGCGAGGGCAAGTTCGTATGCAGTTGCGAGGTTGACGTTGGCCTGGCCGTGCTCGGAGCATGTAAAGATGAGCACGGTGGGGAGGGTACTCATGGTGGACGGGATGGGCTGCGGGAGAACCGTTGGTGGACAGTCGCGATCCACAACAGAGCGACCACCCCCTTATACCTGGCAGTGGCATTCCCACATTAGTAAATGGGGGGAAGAAATCAAATCGTACGTGGGTTGGAGGTTTGTCACGGCAACAGCGCCATTCCGTCACTCGACAAAGTTGCCGTATGGTACGTTCTTTGGGTTTCTCCCATGATATCCCCATCCAAATACTTCATGCTGGTCGTACGATCAAACTGGGCCTAAAGGAATTCGGTTCACTGACCTTGCCTGTTTCATTTGGCAGCCAAGTAGTTGTGTTTTGAACAAGAAACCCGGATCAGTGGATTACCGAATACGTTTAAACTTTTGCTGTCGTCCGGTCCCCAGACTTTCATGATCTACGGTGCCATGTAACCATTGACACCGACTTGGCTCCCTGTCAAATCTTGTCAAACGTATGCGCAGCTCTAATTCACCCAACATTACAATTTGGCGCAAGCCCTTTTGATCCGAAGAAATTGATGAAGCAGTTAGGCGATTACGCAAGAAGTGATCATACATTTGGCGTGGCATGCACGCGTTTTCTTCTGGCGAGGTAGTTTGCAGCGCGATGACCACGGCCTACACAGTAAGCTGAAACTCGGCAAAAGGTGGATGCCTCGAGAAATGCAGTCGGAGCATTACCTAATTCTTTTTGTCGGTCGCGTCGGAGGATATATGTACTTCAGTCATCCGTCGGAGTCTGCAGTTGGCACAATGTATCCGACTCATCACCAAAGTTACAGTACATCGTCCGTACATATGTACTGTACCTCACTTCGTTATAGCAGCCTCCTTTAGGATGGCCATGCAGGAAAGCTCCCGTCCGTTTCCCTTTGCCCTGCAGAGTTCCTTCAGATGTTTTGCCGACATTCGGAATTTGGTTGCTTCCTCGGTATCCCCTGTTACTCTGACCAGCGCTTTTCCAAATTCCTCTCCCTGGACACTCGGCGCACACGTTTTATTCGCAAAGATACCAATGTTCAAGAACTCAGCACGAGCTGCAAATTCGTACGTGTCATACCAGACAGGAAGGACAATATGTGGTATGCCGGACCTATCCAAACATGTTCAACGTCAACGCGCCCTGAAGACTTTGAGCGGAAAAAATCTCACCAGACGCCTTCGTAGAACGAGTTTGCTCCTCCGTGGTGGACTGTACAAACCATGTTCGGGTGCTGTAATATCGATACTGGCTCCGCGTCCAACCAAGGGAGCACCTTCACCCTCCCTTCTTTGATTTCCTTCCCAATGATTTCGTCAAGTACTGTTCGAATTTCTCCGCTCGGCATGGCCTTCCAGAGCACCTGTATCTTGCTGACACCTCTTCGGTCGTGATAATCTAGCAATATACGAAATGCATTAGCCATCTCCCTCGCGACCTTTCCGTCGGCAAGCACGTGTGATCCTAGATTGACGATCACGGTTGGACCATTGTCCAACCACTTCATCAATACTGGATCAATCTTCTCCAAGGGTTCGAAGGGCATGATGATGGGGCCGCATAAGTACACGTCTTCGGGGATGACTGCAAGGGGGAAGTCGATTTCGGCGAGTGAGGGGCAAATATTTGTTGCTCCATAACCGAGTTGAGTGGCTTGGTGGGCCTCCTCAAATTCGAATCCAAGGGACATACGCAGGGCCCGAACTTGTTTAACCCTCACCGAAAACGTTATGTACATAACGAGACAGATGTTGAGACAGATGTTGAGGGGGATCTGCCACCACTCGAGAGGGAATGGGAATCCCGACGATAAACTAGGTGGGATAGATGTCAGTTTGCATGTCAGAGCCAAAGAAGAAATTCTTGACGGACGCGGGATATTTCCAAAGTGCTGCCATGTTGGGTTGTTTCCCCACCACCAAGTCCTTGACGGCATTTGGCGATATAAATATGAACTTTTGGTCTAAAGCTTTGCATGCGTCCCGCGCGATATTGAACAAGACATCTACCACGACCAAGTTCGGTTTGATGGTCTGGATGATCTCCTTGCAGCTCTCGATGGCCGCACAGCGTTCTTCCTGGTCCCGGGGGAAGAACACGAGATCTACCTTTGAGTAACTTTCTAAAGCACCCCACACAGTGAGAGAGTGGGAGAAGTCGGCGTTCTTCACGCCTTGCTTGATGACGGCATCAGGCCACGATGCGAAGCCCTTGCACTCACAGAAGTTAACAGAGCCCGAGGGTTTACCGCTGGAGTGCAAGGCACGGCGGTCGACGAGCTCTTGGAGGCGTAGGATGCGAGGTCTGAGAGGTGCGAACGACGCAATGTAAACATTCACGCCTGCAAGGGCGAGTTCGTATGCGGTTGCGAGGGCCACGTTGGCTTGACCGTAGTCCGAGTACGTAAAGATGAGCACGTCAGGAAGGGAACTCATGGTGAGTTGGACTGGTACTGGGGGGGATGGGAATAGCGCAGTAGCATTCTCGCCTGGACATAAATATGTTGTTGATATTATGTCCTGTTCGATTGCTCTGGAGAGTAGCTAGCTACCGAAATAGTAGCTAGCCGAAAACAGGATTTTAGTCATGATATGATCGGAGGCTTCAGAAACGTCCGGCCGAAACTCTCACGGGTAGCGGTGTCGCGGGTGCTGCGACAGGTGCCAGTCCCATCCCAGCTGGGCACCATTTCTTGGATCTCGCTATCAATGAAGTGAAGGATCTGTGGCTATTCTCAAGCTCTCCGTTGCTCTCCTCTGTCCGAGGTCCAGTGATTCACCTACCTTAATCCTTATTGGTGCTGGCACGAGACTGCGATCGTGTGACTAAACATCAAGTGCTAAGTAACCGAGCTAATTGGCTTTCAGGAGAAATGTACAGGCTGTGGGGACACAGCCTAAGGATTTCGCTCATGATGGCACTTCACCGTGACAGGCACCGCCCACTTGATCAATTTGTTCCGTCGCGGCTGCACGGCATCACGGTAGTCAAGGTTTACAGCGCCGCACGTGTGATGCGCTAAGCTACCCTGTTTGTTGTCCTTTATCCCCTGAAGGATACCTCTAGCTAGTTTACGCAGCTGAGAGACAATCCTCAAACAGGCAAAAATGTGCCAATGGACGGTTTCCTAGCCCAAGGTCCGGAACGTGTGGTTGCCCACCGGGGGCGATCGATTGACGCCACACCTCGTCGGCTTACAGTAAGTGGGAATGATTACAAATCATTCCGTGCCCGTCCCCGACCCGGACCCACATCCGGGAGAGTCTCACCCAACGACTCTGGGGCCCCCAGGGCTGATACTGGGGGCTTGTTGCCTAGCCCCCTGCAAGTTGTAACCGCCGCCGCCGATCCAAACGAGCCCACTTCCCCATCGAATCCTACCGACTGAGTCGGCCCACCTCATACGGATCCTGAGGCGTGAGCGCGCCACCTCCGACCTCCGACCGTGCTCACTCCTCTAGAGAAGTCGAAACGCGTCGGTTAGACAAAATGATATCCCGGCTCAACATCGACCGCGAGCGGGCCCAACGCCCCACTGCCCCCCCCCCCCCCTCCCCGATTGAACTCATTTGGATGCCTGTTCTCTCGAACGCATCTGATTTACCCCTTAGCCGCATCACAAACACTGAAATTTTAGTGGATATGAAGCTGTCTAGGCCCTCTGATTAGATCGAGGACGCCAGCCAGTGCAACCAGCCCCACACCCCGATCCAACAGTGGGCGTGCGTAAGAACATTTCTCCTCGGGCGCCTTAGCGTATTGTGATCTAGTAACATTACCCTTAACCAGGTGCCTCCGATCCTCGCCGCTCGGGTAGGGATGGTGGTTGTATCCATATTCGTACCCACTGGAATTGGTGATCTCCCTCCTCTTCCAACGGTTGTCCAACGGCTTTCAGACCTGTTAGTGTGCACACCGTATCTACTGTATGTCTCTCTGCTTGCAGCATTTCCCGTATGCTAGGGATTAGATGATGGATGCATCGATGAACCCTAGTATGTAATATGAATATATATAACCCGTCTTCTTCGTACTGTACATCATGTATTTCAGAACCGTGTCTTACTTCCTCGCACTGGCCTCCTTCAAGATTGCTGCCGAACAAAGTTCCCGTCCGCTCCCTCTCGCACGGCAAAGGTCCTTTAGGCGTCTGGCCGACTCTCTGAACTTCGCCGCTTCCTCTGTATCTCCTGTTATCCTTACGAACGCTTTGCCGAGTTCCTCTGCAGAAACACTCGGCGAGCAAGTTTTGTTCCCAAAGATACCGATGCCTAAGAACTCTGCACGATTCGCGTAGTCATATGTGTCATACCAGACAGGAAGGATGACATGCGGAACGCCAGACCTGTCCAAAGATGTTCAATCCAAATACTCCAACTCCTTGAAGGATCCGAGGGAATTTTCTGACCAGATACCTTCAAAGTACGAATTGGCCCCTCCGTGGTGGACCGTACAAATCATATTTTGATGTTGTAATATCGAGACCGGCTCTGCCTCCAACCAAGGCACCACCTTCACCCGCCCTCCTTTGACTTCTGCCCCGATGATTTCGTCGACCGCTGTCTGAGTATCTTCACTTATCCTAGCTTTCCACAGCACTTGGATCTTGCCGACACCTCTTCGGTCGTGATAATCTAGCAATATACGGAAAGCACTGGCCAGCTCCTTCGTGACCCTCCCGTCGGGTACCACGAGTGTCCCTAAGTTGACGATCACGGTTGGACCATTGTCCAACCACTTCATCAGCTCTGGATCGCTCTCCTCCAGTGGGTCGAATGGCATGATGATCGGGCTGCATAGGAGTAACTCCTCTGGGATGACCGCAAGTGGGTAGTCGGTTTCAGCGAGTGCCGGACAAATGTACGTTACTCCATGAAAACGTTGGCCATCTTGGTCGCCAAAAATGGATTTGAATCCCAGGGATCTACGCAGGGCGAGGATTTGTCTGATCCTCTCCGAGGACATCATCCGCGTGGCGAGTCGTATGTGGAGATAGATGTTGAGAGGAATCTGCCACCACTGGAGAGGAAATGGAAATCCCGACGACAGACTGCGAATGTATATCAGTTTCCCTAGCAGAGTCAATGACATTCACGACGAACATGGGATATTTCCAGAACTTTGCCAAGGAGGGTTGTGCGTCCATTGCAATGTCCGTGATGGAGTTTGGCAATATAACCATGAACGCCTGACCTGTGAGTTTGCAGGCGTCCTGTGCACAATAGAAAAAGAGATCTATCACCACGACGCTTGGCTTGATGGTTGCGATTATCTCCTTGCAGTTCTCGATGGACGTGATGTATTCCTCCCGGCTCCAGGGGAATAACACAATGTCTAGCTTCGAGTAACTTTGCAGTGCACCCGATACACCATGAGGGTGCGAGACGCTACCATCTTTGAAACTGTTCTGCATGACAACTTCGCGTGGTGCAATGCTTTCGCATTCACAAAACCTCACAGAGCCTGTGGCTTTACCACCAGAGCGGAGAGCGTGGTGCTCAACAAGTTCTTGAATGCGCTCGACACGAGATTTGAGGGCTGGAAGGGATGCAATGTAGACGTTCGCTCCTGCGAGTGCGAGTTCATACGCAGTTGCGAGGTTGACGTTAGATTGGGAATGTTCTGGGTATGTGAAGATGAGCACGGTATAGAGGGTACTCATAGCGACTGGGATGGACTGCCAGGGACGGTGTTTGGAGAACTCCTGGTGGACAGCTTTCTGGAAAATGGTGCTCAGCATATCAGGACTGGTCAGGGCTCTCGGCAAACACAGGACTGGCATGCTATGTCATAACCACCGACTTCTGCTATGCATGCTGATATATTGTTTCGGCTGTCAAGTTAAAACAAAAAATCAGTACGCCACGCAGCATCAATTTACTCATCATGACGTGGCACAAGTGCCTGTTGATCTAACGAAATCGGTCAAGGTGATTAGTCAAGAAGGATTTGCCAGTGTATCATCCGTTTGCTGATGGTTATTTAGCATGTGAGTTCAGATTGTCAGAAAAGGTTGGAAATTAGGCGATTGGATACTGTTCTGACCCTTGACTTTGCCTGTCCGCAACTATACGCTACATATTTCTTGTTCGGCAAGATATTCAGCGGAATCATCACGGAAAGGGGTTGGCCGCCGGTTTCATAGCGGATCCATCGGACTTCATTCCTACACAGCTAGGAATAAATGTGAGGCTTGTCTTCCACAGCGAATTATTCCACACCACGAACAAACCATTGATGAGACTCGTCGATTTCCCTTAGGCTTTCCTAAAGGTCATGGGAAGGCGTGATGACACTGACTCGACGCATACCAACCCAGTCAAGCATGGGCGGTGATCGACGAACCCTGACGGAGTTATGGCTGCCCCGAACTGTCGAAAATGTGGTGTGCTCAGCAAACTCTTGCTGGCGTAGAGAGGGCGCTGACGTGGGAGTCGAGTGCAGCCGAGGACCTAGCCCTACTTCTACGTAGTATGGCTGGTCGAGTCCGAGGATCTCAACAATGCCCGTGATATCCTTCAAGACTTTTATCGATACTTCCCCGATTGAGAACGGAGAAACGAGGAGATGGCCCAGATATAGTTACGGTGCCTAGGTGCTATGCACACCAGTAGTGGCACCATAGGATCAACTCGACCGCTCGTTCAGCCACTTGTGAATGCAACATCATATATTGTGGACCGTATGGTGAGCTTTTTTTGGGGGGGATGGCTCCGTTGACGAATGGTATTGCAATCATGCCATCACGACATTTAAGTGTCGAACCATACCGTCATCGAATAAGTAAGGTGACGGTGGATCTCCTCTGTGCCTGGTTTGCACTGGTAGAGGAGGTACAGGGCTTCTATCATAGGGGGAATGGTTTGGCCCAATAGCAAATGATCATCCCACCTATATGTGATCGAGGATAATGGAACCCCTGGATCTTTCACCGGAACGCGTGGCGTGGCGTTCGACGAGCCCTTGGATGCGTTCGATACCGGCTCTGAGCGGTGGGAAAGACGCAACGTGGACGTTCACCCCTGCGAGGGCGAGTTCGTATGTTGTAGCGAGATTTACGTTGGCTTGACCGCACTCCGCGTACACGAAAATGAGGATAGTAGGGAGGGAGCTCTGGGGAGATAGGATGGACCACCGGGGGCGGGAGCACCGAATTGAAGTCAAACGCTTTCGATGGTCAATCGAGGAACATGCGGAGTGGTTCGGGTGAATACAAGCCCGTCTCTGCAAATTTCGAAAAAGTTTCAGCTCAATCCGAGGCTTCTGGGTGTTCCGTCGCTCGGCGACTGGTAGCGCAAACGACTGCTTCATGTGACGGAGGAGGTAGCCTATGACGACTCGTATGGACATGCAAGGCCCTGACCGTACATAAACATAAGTGGAGACGATCGAAAAGGGGAACACGAGGCAGCTCAGGCGACAATGAGATCCGCATTGCGAAACAGTTGATGTCCGCCATGGTACGCCCACCGAGTGGTCACTGCAATAGTGCTTGCTGGAGAAAACTGCAGAGTCATAGATCTACCATTGTCACTGTCAGAGGATCATAGACCGTGAGTATGAATGATATGATGGAGAGCTCCACGTAGAACAAGTGTTGTTGCACACCTGAACGTGGGCCGGGAAACTCGTCCCCGAAGAGAAAACGAAGGCGACGCATGCATCACGAGCGTGTCGAAAAGCTGGACACAGGAACGGAGACAGTAAGTTATTAGCGTCGGAAG
>JBBPSY010000691.1:0-10446 GCA_038093855.1 Rugiboletus extremiorientalis
GACATTTGTTGACCATTTTCCTTCTTTGAAAATCTGATCAATGATTTCTCTTCTGGCGTTTCTTTCTAGAAGTCCTATGGCATGAGACGGATCAATCTGAGCTTGCAGATAGAGCGTCTGCCATTGGATAAGCCAATCATCTGTTTTTGTAGTGTTTTGGTAGAGTTTGTAAATTTAGTTTTGAGCCCAATCAACTCTATTGGTGGGACGGAATAATCCTTCGACTTCTCTAACCATTTCCACCCATTCATAGTTTCTTCCACATATAAGCCTAACTTGGGCGAATTTGTCTGCTTTAGGTCCTTTGAAACGTGATAATACGGCAACTACCGCATTGTATGATTCTGGGAAAATGGAGCTTCAATTGATGTCCAACTAAGCTTTCATTTTCATCCACCATTCTTCGAACTTTGCAACTGATCCATCGTACTCTCCTGGATCTGCGAATACTTCCACTCTACAACTTGTAGATGCCACTGCTCCTTGCTGCTGAGCAGGGTCTTCCAATATTTCTTTTAAAGTTTTTACAGTGTTTTTCATTTCATTGAGTTCGACTCTTAGTCCTTCGCTATGAACTTGTAATGTGTAGCATTCTCCTTTCACAACAGTGAATTCATCTTTCAAAGCCTTCTTTACTTCGGGTGACAAATCATCTTCAGAAATCCCATCTATGATTTGGTCGAACATTTGGGCCATCTTACTCTTCTAGAGTTTCAACGACTGCTCCAAAAGTTCTGTCGAGCTGATTTACAAATCCCTGGATTGTTCCAGCAGATGTATGAAGATCCGAGATCAAACGGAGTACTATGTTTACAAAGCCATGGAGGTGGTTTGCAAATGGGACGCAGCAGGCTTCTGGGTGTGGGAAATAATTTTCCTTGGTTTCTTCGTATACGTCAATGTAGTGACAAAGACGGTTATGTCTTTCTTGGGTAGGAATGGAGTGGGCAAGTTCTAGAAGTCTTTCTATTACTTCCTGCTCTCTCAATTCCAATTCTTCTTCCGATGTAGTGGCAAAAGGTAATTGCCTCTAAAGGTTGAGTGCTTCTTCGGTCCAATACGTTGGGTCTGTTTGTCCCCAAGTTTGGTAGTATTGTGTGGTGGCGGGGGTGGATGTCTCTAACTGTGGGAGACCGTTCTCTGATACTTCTGGGGTATTTTCCCAGACTCCTGCTTCAGTGGTCCAGGGGTGCCAAGCATTTACGTCTTGGTGCCAACTGCCTGAACGATTTTCTTCAACTTCAGATCCTAGAGTACGTCCTTGGTAATACTCTTCTCTTTCAGCAGTGTTTTGTTCTTGGACTCTAAGGATGTCTTCACCGTTTGAAGGTTCGGTGGAGGTAGAGGATGATGAGGATGATGGTGTGTAGAGTTGGTGGTAACCAACTACAACTTCCTTAGGTTGTGCGACTGATACTTGGTCGCCTTGTCTTTTTCTTCGCTCGATTTTTCCTTGGACTTGGATACTCCAAACTTTTCCTGTGGCTACTGCGAAGTCAATGTCCCAATTTGATACCCAGACTATCTTTGTGATTATGAGTACAACAAGAAGTTGGATCGTGTAATAGAACATGAAAAGGGGTGGGAAAGGTTTTTGTACTAAAGAAAAAAAACTAAAAACCGGCGAGTTTTCTGTAATCTCAGCGCTGTTGTGCCCGAAGATTAATCCTTGTGACTCGTTGGTTCCTTTGTATGATAGGAACTGGGAATGGTACTCTTCTTCTCTTAACCGGCCTCTCTTCTGATTCTTCTGCTGCTTCTCTTTTTACTAACCAGCCTTCTGGGGCTGGGGGAGGTCCGACTGGTAGTGGTGGGGGTGAGACTGCTGGTTGATCCCAATCAAATGCCCCTTCTCTGGGCAAGTTCTCTCTCTTTACTTCTAGCCTCCAATTGGTGACGTAGTCGGTTATAAGCCTCCTTTGATAGAGGAGGTCTTCTTGGTCCAACTGCCGCTGACTGATACACGGCGCATCGTTGGGATCGTAACTTGGGGAGGCGCTGGTCGGTGAGGAGGAGCGAGTCTCTGATTTGGTGGGAGCCCAGGGGAGTGGGTCTCCAAAGATCACGTGGAGGGCTTGGAGATGATCGGGATTGTGAGTCGCTAGATCTTCTGTGCTCAGCTCTATCCCTAAATCGTGCAAGAACTGCGACACAGGAGTTCTTGACCTGCTTGAGCAATCAGATGGCAGGTATACTAAACTGGGGCACTCTGTACTCGATGACCCTCTCTCTAGGGTTATCTCCTCCGCTTCTCTCTTCACGAATGTACCACGACTCGGAGACTCGGCGGGGACGATGCGAGTTCGACAGGTGTTGTTGGACACTGGCGCCTTTGTGAGCCCAACTAGAGGAATAATAACCTCTACTCACTGTCCGCGTTAACAGTGGTTGAGGTGGTAAGGGGTCGTTGAAGTTTTCAATAAATCGAGACGTAGTTGTTTGTCCTAGTGGTCTAGATGAACAAGGTAGGTGTTAGGAGTCTAGTTCTAATGAAACAACCTCTCACAGTTTTCAAGCTGCTAGGTTGTTCACTAGACACTAGGAGTTATCGTGCTCTGTAGGAGGGAAATCTCCAAGAGAACTAGACTGGGGAGTCCAGTTGCTCCTGGGGGTTTACATACTCTTTCTACGTTTGTACATGTTGTAGTTAGATCTAGAGATACATTACTATACAAGGTAACCCTTAGCCCTGGGCGTAGGGTATGAGTCATCCGCAGTCAATGCATAGTCATGCTGAGTCAGAGATAAGACGGAGATTAAATAGGCTGTGTGATAAGAGTCATTATGAGTCATGAGGAGTCAGAATGAGTCAGAGCGGTAATTAAAGAAGCATAGCTATGAAATGGAAGCGATGCACAGCCAAGCACAGTGCGGAGATTAAGTAGAAGTAGAAGCTGTGTGTAGGCATTACTATGGTGCATCGGAGTTTGAATCCATAAAAATGTAAACAAGTACAAACAAAATGAGAGAAACGACTAAGTCCCTTGACTTGTTATGAGTCTTGAGCGCTTGTAGCTTTATGTAGGCTTTTTGTACATGTTATCCGGTGTTGCAAATCAAGCATTTGTTACAATAATCTCATAAATGTTCACCAAGACAGTGACAAGAGAAAGGAATTGTTTGTGAAAAAATAGCTGACAAGCTTGAGCTTGCTCAAGATAATGATCAGATAGTGGTACCATGGTATGTCGATAGAATTGGTCCTCGAGGGTTCAGTCTCCGCCCCAACAACAGAAGACGAAGCCGGAGTTTTGCCATGGACCAAACAATGATAGTAGCAGAATTTGGTCTGAATTTAATGTTCCCGAACAGGCTCTAAGTACTCTCTGTACTTATACTAGAGTATTCTATTACATCTGTAAGCTAATAGATTTCATAGTAAGCATTGGAATAGGGTGTACCCTCAACATCATCAACATCATATGTCGGTCTCGGTCAAGTGTAGCTTGTCCCCTTTTATTAATAAATTGCTTACTAATCAACACTCCCCCTCAAGCCTAATGTAGGCCAAGCGCGGTGATGTGTTGTTGGTGTTTGGCTCACGGTAGAGCCTTTGTTAACATGTTGGCTGTCATATAGTCCATTGGGCAATATTCTAGTTTTATCCACCCATCCTGGATCTTTTTCCAGAGGTGTAGATTTCGTAGATCAAAATGTTTTGATCGTTTATGGAATTGTGTGTTTGTCCCTATAGCTATTGCAGATTTATTATCACCATACAGTAATGTGGACTTAGTTGGTTTAAAACCAAGTTCTGTATAAAGGTTGCATAACCAAATTATCTCTCTGCCTGCGTTTGCCATCAAGGCATATTCTGCTTCGGCAGTGGATAATGTTGGTACATTTTCCTTTTTGGAACTCCATGTGATAGCACCCCCACTTAGGAAAAAGATGTTACCATTCATGGACGTAAGGTCATAATTATTGGCGAAACTGGCATCTGCATAGCCATGGAAATCCTTTACATCTGGATTGCGAGCATATACAAGTCCTAGTTCCTTAGGTCCTGTCCAGGTTGACGTTTGTAGCATCGGCTAAGTACAAATTTCTATAACTTCGCTTGCGTCCGCTGGGAGGCTGTGTGCTCACCTGACCTGCTGGGGGCTTACTCAATCAGTTGGCTGGACTGCTCAACGACTTCGCCTCACCCAGGATGGATCTTGAAGCCCAGATAGTCATACAAAGTGAACTCGAACGCCGCCACCGCCTATTCCTCCTGCTCATGATCCTAATCGCCCATGTGACGTACTACTACCATCTATTATTTCTTTCCAAACCCGAAAAGATTCCATATCACACATCTATCTTGACAGGTGAAGGATGGACGCTCAAACTCCTCAACGGTCACCCCGATCGAATCAAGACATCACTTGGCATCCACCATGACGTCTTTGACACACTTGTTCAAGTCCTAGTCGAAAATGGGTTCAAGCGATCGCGCCACGGGATTTCGGTCGAGCAACAGCTAGCTATCTTTCTCCATACATGTGTGACGGGTCTCAGCACTCGTCATGTCGGAGAAAGGTTCCAACATTCGCCGGATACAATCTCAAAGTAAGAGACTTCTGCTTAGATAGGTAATTGTTTTTAGATGCGCTGTAGATATTTCAAATGATCACTTGATTTCTTTTCCTCCTCCCCTTTCTTGTTACGACGCACACGGTATCTCAGTGGCGAACCAAAGAGATAACTGTCGTCGGGACGTCACTGGACAACGAGGATACGGAAGCCCTCGGCCCTAGGTCCAGAACTCAGCAAGCAGGTCTTGGGGCGACCTTTAGACCACAGAGAAGTAAGCGGAGCCTTGAGGTGTCGAAGGCGAAGCGAGCTCTCTGGTTGCCAGTAGATACGCGTGGATTGCATAGAACTAGCTGGGGTTTCCAGCCAGTTCCACCAAGGTTTATATAGAGTACACGAGTGGCTGTACTCTAGCACGGACCATGGACATGTATCTGCTGGAAGAGGAAAGGGGTCCAGCGTATCCTAAAGGGATGCGCTGGAAGTAGAAGGGGAGCACTTCCTCAATGGTGAGGTTGAGTGCGAACTGACAAAAGGGGCATGCAAGCATGCCGGACGAAAGGGATGTGCAGCAGCAATGAGGCTGACATGCGCTAAAGATATAAGTGGAAGTCCGAGGTTCCCATGGAGGCCATGGGGCCAAGGGGAACCAGGGAAGGACAAAGGGCGACACTGCTCTGGGCAGTGATGCAGAAAGGAAAGCATGAGTAAACAAAGGTAAAGAGAAGTAAACCTCACTGGTACTGAGGTAAGCGATAGGTAGATGGCTAACCCTGGGGTTAGGGGTTCGCCTGGGGTAATCGTAGTGTA
Source organism: Rugiboletus extremiorientalis (assembly GCA_038093855.1). Classification (NCBI taxonomy): domain Eukaryota; kingdom Fungi; phylum Basidiomycota; class Agaricomycetes; order Boletales; family Boletaceae; genus Rugiboletus; species Rugiboletus extremiorientalis. The sequence goes on from JBBPSY010000691.1 coordinate 5,329, forward strand.
GGTAGTGTTAGGTATTGTACCAGTGAGAGAGGAAGGAAGAAAAAGGGGAGGGGGACCGCTCTACCGTAACATTTCTATACATCCCACATCAAGTTACCAACTGCAGACACTCCGTTATTGACCAAGATCGCTAATGATCCCCGTTTTCCGCACTTCTCGGACTGCATCGGCGCCGTGGATGGAACACATATCCGTGTGTTTGTGCCGCTCGATGAGCACTCAAACATGCACAACCAAAAGGGGTTCATATCCCAGAACTGCCTTTTTGCATGCGATTTTGACATGTTATTCATATATGCACTAACTGGCTGGGATGGGGCCACCGCAGACGCAACGATGTGGCATGACGCCCATACATGCGATTTCTATATACCGGAGGGAAAGTATATACTTGCCGACGCTGGCTTTGGAGGTTCGGACGCTCTGCTTGTTCTATATCGGAGGGTGTGGTATCATTTGAAGGAGTGGCATCAAGCGACTCTATGGTAAGACAAAGTCTTCGTGGCGACCCAAGTTATACTAACCAGGCACAACACAGCCCGCGGGATAAGAAAGAGTTGTTTAATCTTCGCCATGCCAACCTTCGCAATGCGATCAAACAGATATTTGGGATTATCAAATGACAATGGCGGATCCTTTCGATGGCTCCAGAATACTCAATGGATGTCCAAACACAGATACCAGCAGCGCTTTGCGCTATCCACAATTTCATTCAATGACTTGATCCCGAAACATTTTTTACTCCAGAATTCCAAGCGGACCACCTGGAGCGCACCCACGAAGATGACGGTGACCTTGCTGCAGCCGGGATCCTTGCAGAGGGTCTGGTTGATGCAGCAGAGCAGCAGAGAGCGGAGGAACAGCATGATAGCATTGCAAATGCTATGTGGCAAGATTACTGCCACGAAGCCAGGGAAAGGGGTATACACGTATAACTACGGTGTATATGGTACATGTACAGATCTGAAATGGAGGCCGCAACATGTGCACGTGTCAGTACAAGGAAACAAACAAACGAAATGACATACCAGTATGAGAAATTGGCGTGCATGACATTAATTTTGCTGCGCTTCATGATCCATACTCTCCCTCGCCTTTTCACTGTCTTTCTTGGCTTGGATTTCAGCAAGTGTATTCCGGATCCACATCTCGCGTGCTTCTTGATCAAACGTGAGAAAGAATTTGATGCGCCTTTTGTTCTGCACATCAATCATATAGTCGGTGATTGCGTTCCTCTCAAATGGCATGAGATTGAACGACGTGAGGACTCTGGCTGTGAGGTCGATGTAGTTGTTGTCGGTGGTATCATGACTCAGCGAGGATTGTTGGATCTGTGCTTGCGTTTGTGATGGCCCCAGTCCCAACGAGGCTAATGTGACAGGCTGCAGGGCGGAAGGATCAATGATGTCAAGGAGATCTGTTAGTTTTTGCAGCACAGCGTCCTTTTCGGTCTTTCATTGCAAGGAGGACCCTGGGCGAGATCATTTCGATGTTTGTGATCCAGCACACGAGCCGGCGGTACTTGCGATTTTCCACTTCTGGCTAACGCTCGTCATTGCATCACCCATAGATGCAGCAGAATGAAGGGGGAGATAGGAAGATGGCGTTGAAGGGGGAATTGAATTTGGATTTGGGGCGACACTAATTGCTGCATTGGGGGGAGACATCGGCACATCAAAGTTGGAATCTGTGGTTGCCGCGGAGGCGATATTACCAGGCTGTGTAAGTTGTATGCCACTCGGCCCCGCAACGCTGGGGCCCAGACTGGCAGCAGGGACGGTAGATGCAGCCATGGTGTTTGTCGGATCGATACTCTTCTTTTGGCCCTGCCTTGACTTGGCTTTTGTCGGGTGAAGCACATGCATCCCCTTGGCAATAGTGGGCATCAGCGGTAGTACGTCGTTCCAATATGGCCATGGATTGTTCTCGTACTTCGCGGCACCTGGATGAGACTGAAATAAAAACAAAGTCAGCAAAGAAAAGCAAGTATGGAGTATATTTACCTTGCAAAACGATGACCATGCGGGTCGGGTATGATCGTCAACAAAGGCACCATGGGCATCGTCATAATGAAAGCCCGATGCACCTCTGATCTCACTGATCAGAGTGTATTCGCTCTTGATCTTTGGCAGGATCCAAATCAATTAGTAGGCATACCGCAAGAAAAAACTATGTCACACACTCTGGCCCACTTTGAGCAACAGGATTTGCCCGTCTTCAACACCCGCTGTAGGGGGAACTTTTCATTCAGCTCGATCACAACTTTGTTGAACGTCTCCTCCTTGAAATTATTGTCACCCGCAGAGGCATGGTGGGAGAGGAGGAGCCTGACGAGCTCGCTGGTTTCTTGAGGAGTCCATAGGGTGCAAGGCACAGAGCGAGGATTCGCCTTGCCTTTGCCTTTGTTGCCTGGTGCAGAGTTGGCAGGATTGACAACCCCTCTGATTGAATGAGACCTTGCTGACGAGCGTGACCCGGTCGACTTATTTGTGAGCGAGTTATCTGTGCTGGAGTCCATCAAAGAAGCACATACAGTACCACACCTCCCGGTGGGTTCTGAATGCTTCGAGGCATAGCCCCCGGCAGGTCAGGTGAGCACACAGCCTCCCGGCGGACGCAAGCGAAGTTATAGAAATTTGTACTTAGCCGATGCTACAAACGTCAACCTGGACAGGACCTTAGTCCCTTTTAGATATCTAAGTACTCGTTTTGCTGCACTCCAATGAACCATATCTGGATTATTATTGAATGCGCATAGCTTGTTTACCGCATATGCTATATTGGGACGTGTCCTGATGGCAGCGTACATAAGCGATCCCATTAGTGATGCATAATCATAATTGCTATTTTGGGTTGGTGTGTCATTCACTTCCGCTCACAGTTTGAGCTTAATATTTGGATCGAGCGGGGTAGACACTGGGTTTGCATTCTGCATATCGTATTTTTCGAGTAGTTCCTCGATATACTTTGTCTGGCGAATGCATAATGTGCCCCGCTTTCAATCTCATGTGATTTCAAGTCCAACTAGTTTGTTCAGTTCACCCAGATCAGTGATTTCGAACAACTGTTTTAGTTCTTGTTTGAGATCGGACATGCGTTCCTTTTTATTGGTAAAGAGTAATAGGTCGTCGACCCATACTGTAATGATTTCGGTTGTATTTTCTGTTCGTCTGATGTAGACACACGGATCAGAATATAATCGATTGAATTTTATTTGACTCATTTTTGAATTGAATTCCTCATTCCATTCATGACCAGATTGATGAAGTCTGTAGATAGTCTTTATTAGTCAACATAAGCAGGATGTGCCGTTGTCATAACTGCTTGGCTGGCTCATGTATATATCCTCTTTTAGTTTGCCATTAAGATATTGTTACGTGTGGGCTTAACTGTGGGTCATCGAGCTAAGTAACACTCGAGATGAGCAGTTGGCTTCACGTAGAATAGCTGCGAGGAAATAATGGAATAAGGGGATAGGGGATCGAGGTGGCAAATGGTGGAGAAGACCTGCAGCAAGCGTGTCGAGGGTAAATCTGCTCGTGCGGAATTGGGAGATGCGGGCGATGGGCAAGGGAACAAGTTACCCCTTGGGATTCCCAAAGGTTTATGGTTCTAGGATGAGGAGCAAAGCGAGGAACGACGCTTTGTGAGCTTAGTGACGACACACAGTAAACTGAGACTGCATAGAATAAGCTGGGGAATACAAGAGAGTCCCTAGCTATTTATCTGGTAATACAACCCTGAGCCCTGGGTCAGGGAATGGGGCGAAGGGTAAGGTCAAAGGGTTTAAAGGAAGCCTCTGCAAAAGGTAGGCTTCGGGGCCCACGGGTTTCTAAAAGAGGAAGCGGAACTTGCAGAATTTCTGGAACAGAAGTCCACAAGTGCGAAAGGGAATTCCGCAAGTAGAAGGGAGTAGAAAGGGTGAATCCGCGGGTAAAGAAAAGAAGTCCGCAGGTTTCTGTAGATGGAAGGAAAAGAGGTTTGGCATGATCTAGGGGAGTTCCGGAGTATCAACTGTGGCTACATCCGGGAAGATCAGCCAGTCATCCTCAAAGTAGGTAACAGGAGTAAAAGAGAAAGGGGAAAAAGATAATCTCATATGGGAGACGGGACGTTTGATTGTAACAGATATGCGCCTTTAACGTCCATTTGTTGTATTTCCCAGTCTTCAGTGACTGCTAGTGTGATAATGGATCTTATAGTCTCAAGATGCACAACTGGTGAAAAAGTCTTGTTGTAATCTATCCCCGGGATTTGACTGAATCCTTGGGCTACAAGTCGAGCCTTGTATTTTTGTAGATTACCATCTTTATCATATTTCTTAATGAATACCCATTTGTTTGATATGGGTTTCCGGTCTTTTGGTACTTCAGCTAATTCCCAGGTACCCATTTTATTGAGCGTTTCGAGTTCAGTCTCGATGGCTGTTACGATTCTTGTTATGATTCTCATTTCATCAACGACACTTCACACATCGCCATCTACACTACATCTTCACTTTGCACTAACACGACCTACGCTATGCTCTGGTTTATCCATATAACCTATGTCAACAACCAGTAACACCCTTATGACCTATAGCCAACGAGCTATGACTATGTTAACCATTGTCAACTACAATAATGAGTGAACTACACAACAGGAATCGATACTTAGTCAATTCCCTTCATTTGTTTGTTCTTGCTTACCTTTTTATAATTAACGAATCTATAGATGCACTTCAAGAAGCCCTTGACATAGCTTCTACTTCTATTTTCATATCCACACTGTGCTCAGCTGTGCATCTCTTCTATCACAAGGCTACACCTTCTTTTCATTTCCGCTCTGACTCACGTTGAGTCATCGAGGCTATACTTAATCTCCATCTAGTGCTGCACACACTACTTTGCTGTGCATTGCTATACAACTGCGGATACCTGTGCAATGCTGCGCATTTACTATAAGTAGTATTTAGAAAGTGGTCTGATTGTCCAATTACTATACTTAGTACGCTATCGGTCAGATCTAGACACAATAGGTACAAACATGTAAAAGGTATATAAGACAATCAAGCCCACCAGAGAACTTCAGTCAAGTTCTCTGTTGGTTTCCCTCATAAAACCTTCATGTTCACTTGTC